>OY720308.1:75325-174166 GCA_963082785.1 Philonthus spinipes | reverse complement strand
CCTCGCCCTTCTGCCCGCTCGAAACCGGCTTCCTCTGTTCCTCCTCGTCCTTTTGTTTCTTCTTCTCCTCATCTTCCCTCTGCTTCGAAAAAGCTTTCTCCTCGTTGAGCTTCCTCGTGTCTTTCAGCGACAGCTGGTCTTCTCCCGCAATTTCGGCTTCTTCGCCTCGTCTTTAAAATCCGGAGACAGGGGAAGACCTCAACCTCGATTTCTTCCCCTTGTCAACCTCCTCGCGACTTCATGCAAGGGAAGATCGCGTCGATCGGGTTTTCTTCAGTTCGTGTTCGATTTTACTCTTTTTGGGCGTTTCGCAAGTTTCTTCTCCTCTTCGTCTAATTTCGTTGCGGATTCATCGTCGCAAGTCATTTCGCTGCTTTCTTCAGAATGGGCTTTCGTCTTTTTCGCCGCGGCTTTCGATTCTTTAACGTCCTCCTCGGCTTTCACGGATCGCGTCCTCATCGAGTGCTCCTCGAAATTAGCGGGTAGCGAGGATCGAGTCGTTCGAGTCTTCTTCGCACTTTCTTCGAAAGGCGATTTCGTTTTTTTAAAGCTTTCATCGAAAGCGGCTTTTGTTTTCTTTGAAGTTTCTTCAACGGGGGATTTAATTTTCTTTTCGCTTTCTTCATCTGCGGATTTAGTTTTCTTCGCGGCTTCTTCGACAATCTTTTTTACGCCTTCTTCAACAATCTTCTTCGCGCCTTCTTCACCAATCTTCTTCGCGACTTCTTCAACAGCCTTTTTCGAGGTTTCTTCAACAGCAGCTTTAGTCTTCTTCGCGCTTTCCTCAGCCGCGAGTTTCGCTTTTTTCTCTTCCTTGATTTCAGCCTTAGTCTTTTTCAAACTCTCAATTGTTTTCGCTTCGACAACCTCGTCATCAACTTTCTTGGCGTCCTCTTCATCTTTAGCGGCCTTCTTCTTATCCTCTTCTGGATCCAAATGCAGTGAAGACCGACTCGATCGCGTTATCCTCGTTCCAACTTCCTCTTCGGGCTTTTCTTTTTTCTCAACCTCCATCGACATTGAAGATCTGGTCGACCTCGTCTTGCGGACCTCAGTCTCGATCGCGGGTTCCGGGGCTTTCAGTTCGACTTCTTCGGAAACTAGTTTCAATTTCTTCTGGTCGTCTTCTATAGTTTTATTTGAGTCTTCTTCCGCAATTGACGCTTTTCTCTGTTGTTTGGGTTTCGATTTCTTCTGGTCTTCTTCTGTAGTTGTAGTTTTCAAGTCTTCTTCGGGAATTTTATCCTGTTTTATTTTCTTCGGGTCTTCTTCTGTGGTTTTATCCTGATTCGTTTTCTTCGTGTCTTCTGTGGTTTTATCCTGTTTAGATTTATTCAAGTCGTCTTCGGGAGTTTTATCCTGTTTCGATTTCTTCGTGTCGTCTTCCGTGACCGAAGCTTTTCTCTGCTGTTTAGGTTTCTTCGAGCTGGAAGCAACAACCTGGGTGTCCGTAGGAGGGGTTTTGATTGTTTCCTCTGCGGCCAGTCTTGCTTTCCTGTCGGCTTCCGCGGAGAGTGAAGATCTAGTCGAGCGGGTTTTCATCGCGGTGTGTTCTTCATGGACGGGAATCGGCTCTTCCGTTGTAGCACTGACGGAATCTTCCTTCTTCGAGGATTTCCTCGATTTCGGCTCTTCTGTTGCATCAAGCGGAATTAATACATCGTCTTTTTTCGAGGATCTTCTTGGTTTTGAGACTACAGTCACATCGGAATCTTCCTTCTTTGTGGATTTTTTCGATTTCGGTTCTTCTAGCACATCGGGAACAAACGAGTTGTCCGTTTTTAAAACCCTCCCCGATTTCGACTCTTCTGGTAAACCGGGAGAAACCGGCGAATCGTCTTTCTTCGATTCCTCTTCCGCTTCAGCATCGGCTGATTGATCTTTCTTCAAAGCCTTCTTCGATTTCGGTTCCTCTGCTACTTCTGAATCAACCAGATCTTTTTTCAAAGACTTTTTATTATCTTGCACATCGGGGTCGTCTTTCCTCAGAGACCTCCTCGGTTTCGGCTCTTCCACCACATCAGGAACAACCACTAAATCGTCTTTCTTCAAGGACTTCTTTGATTTCGGCTCCTCCGCTACTTCAAAATCAACCGACGGATCTTTCTTCAAGGACTTTTTATTATCTTGCGCATCAGAGTCGTCTTTCCTCAGGGACCTCCTCGGCTTCTTCTCCTCTTCTTCATCAGGAACAACCATTGATTCGTCTTTCTTCGAAGCTTTCTTAGATTTTGGCTCCTCTGCTGCTTCAAGATCAACCAACGAATCTTTTTTCAATGCCTTCTTTGATTTCGGCTCTTCTTCTTCATCCAGCAATTGATCTTTCTTCAAAGCCTTCTTAGATTTCGGCTCCTCTGCTACTTCAAGATCAACTGGTATATCTTTCTTTAAAGACTTTTTATTATCGTGTGCATCTGTGTCGTCTTTCCTCAGAGACCTCCGCGGTTTCTTCTCTTCTTCCTCATCATCAGGAACAACCGTTGATTCTTCTTTCTTCAAAGCCTTCTTAGATTTCGGCTCCTCTACTGCTTCAAGATCAACCAATTCATCTTTCTTCATAGACTTTTTATTTTCTTGTGCATCGGAGTCGTCTTTTCTTAGAGACCTCCTCGGTTTCTTCTCCTCTTCCTCCTCAGGAACAGCAGTTGATTCGTCTTTCTTCAATGCCTGTTTAGATTTAGGCTCCTCTGCCTCTACTTGAAGATCAACCAACAGATCTTTTTTCAACGCCTTCTTTGATTTCGGCTCATCTTCCTCATCGAGCAATTGATCTTTTTTCAAAGCCTTCTTAGATTTTTCTTCTTCTGCTACTTCAGGGTCAACTAAAGGATCGTTTTTCAGAGCCTTCTTCGATTTCGATTCCTCTGCTACTTCTGAATCAACCAACGATTTTTTATTATCATCATCCTTTCGCAGTGACCTCCTTGATTTCGGTTCCTCTTCGACCGCCGGGTGCTCTTTCTTCAAGGACCTCCTCGGTTTCGTTTCCTCTTGTACTTCAGGAGCATCCGGCGGGTCTTCTTTCTTCAAGGACTTCCTTAATTTCGGCTTTTTAGCTTCTTCAGAATTTACAGGTAATGACGAGCGCGTCGATCTGGTTCTGTGCGGATTTTCCTCAATGCTCTTCGAGTCTTCCTCCATAACGGTTTCAACCGGTAGTAGTGAGGATCTGGTGGATCTCTTCTTCTTCGCGGCGGTTTCCTCCTGCAGCTCGTCTTCTTTTTTGCTCCCCCATCTATTCACGCGGGGTTTCCTAGGGGTTTCCTCCTCGAAGTTTTCACCGCTGGGCAAGGAAGATCTGGTCTGTCTCCTCGTACCGTCTTCGGGGGTTTGCAATTTGCTTCTCCTGAAATCCTCGCTCTTGTGTAAATGGCACGTCGGGGAATCCTCGTGTGTTTCCGGGGAGAAGTAATTCTTCTTGGTTTCCTCGTCTAATTCGGTCGAGAATGATGGGAGTTTCGACATCAGTTTCTTGATGACGTTGTCGTCTTCCGGGAGGAATGAAGGTCGCTCAGTGCGGGTGATTTCCACTTCGAGATCCTTGGACTGTTTTTTGGATTTTTTTGAATCGATGAGGGATTTCCGGGCGGGTTTCGCTTTCCTCGGTTTCGGAATTTCCTCGTCGAAATCGAAAAAAGTATTTTTAACCGGCTCGGATTTTTCAATTGAAGCATTCGAATCATCTGGTTTAACTTTACTGGTATCCTCAAGCTTTTCAGGAAAATCTGTCGACTTAGTCAAGCTATCTAATTTTGACTCATCCATAACATCATCAATTTTTTTAATTGATTCTTCCACAACGTTCTTAGCTTCATCTTTTTCAGATTCCTCGATTTTCTGAGTTTCAACTATTTCATCACTTATTTTAGCCCCATCTAATTCCTTATTTCCTTCATTGACTGGATCAAGTGTGCTTGCGGAACTCACAGATTTCCGATCCTTACTCCTCGTAGTAACCATCGATTTCTCAGAGATACTTTCCGAAATGTTTGCTACTTCTGTTAGTTTACTTGAAACCATCGGCACTTCGATTTCATCGTGAATTTCAGAAACCGTCATTTCCTCCCCGATGTGTCCGTCATTACTTTCAATTATTCCTAAATTAGTCTCTTTAGCTTCATCCTTAATTTCCTCGTCTTGTTTGTTTGGATCACTTTTCACGTCCTTGGCTGGCCATTCGATTTCCTTGATACTCTCAACGCCGGATTCGTCCATTTCCACGTTGACGCTCTGCTCGAAGTCCTCGAAAGATTTAACGAAGCGCTTCTTCAGGTTGATGATTTTCGGCTTATCCGGGGATTTTTTTGCTTTGCTATAGTGAAAATTTTGCTCGCATTTCAAGTTTGTCGGGGGTAATTCCGGTGTGATGGGCGCCGTGGTTGATTCTAAAACCTCTGTGAATTTATTGAGCTCTTCCTCGAAGTCATCATCGACGGGCTTCAAATCGGTCGGCTCGATTGATTTTCGCTTCTCCGGAATGACCCTGGGGATTTTTCTGCCTGAAGTCGTCGCGGTTGTTAGCAGCCGGTTGTCGTCTTCATCGTCGAAATCAAAACAGGATTTATCTTCCTCCTTTTCTTTATCAGTTGAGGGTTTTCCTGTGAGTAGCCCACTTTTTTCTGTTATTGATTTTTCTTGTTCAATCTCTTTTCCTTTTATTGTATCCGTATCCTTTTTTCTTGCGGACTTATCATCAGTAACCAAATTTTCATTATTATTAACACTCGTCTCCTCTTCCTCATCATCATCCCATTCAGCAAGCAAATCCACCCTGATATCCTTCTTCTCCTCGACCTTCTCCACCTCAACTTTCGGCTTCTTCTTAACAACAGCCTTTTTCGGGGACACCCCCACCGACCCCTTCGACTTCCTCTTAGACTTCACCTTAATAACCTCAATCAACTCCTCATCGCAATCACTCTCGTGATCCGTCAACGAGATTCCCTGCTCCAACAGCGCAATATCCTCATCGATCGTATTCGTCTTCGAGACGGGGAACTTGTACAGCTTCTGCGATTTCCGCGGGGTTTTCTCGTGCTGGGATTTCGAGTGGGGGCTGTGCGCCGGCGAGGCGTACCTGCCCTCCATGTGCGCCTTCTTGTGTATGATTATGACGTCGATGCGGTTCGTCTCGAAGTCGCACGTGTCGCATGAGTATTTCTGTTGGGCCGGTTCCGGCTGCGGCCTGTTTTGGATCAGCATGCGGACCTGGTAGGTGTCGTTCTTCGAGCCGAAGCGGGAGTGCGCGATGCTCGGGGAATTGCTGGCGCTGGTCGGCGTCTTCGCAGTCTTCGACAGACTCTCTGTAAAATAACTAACACTTTAACGACACGAAAAACAAGAAATTGTATATTTTAAAATATTAAAAGAGAACACGTCATCTATATTCATGAACCACTCTGTGGTTACATTAAACCAGATTACAGTGTGTTCACCATGATCCAATTAAAATGTTAGTAATCATAATATAGATGAAAATGAAAAATCCTTACTTCACTTTAAAGTAAGGAATATTCATTTTCACCTATATTATTATCCACGTGCAACACTACACACTACTCAACCTAAGTTCTTTTGTGTTAGTAATCAATTTGCGAAACACTCCGACAGTTCTAGCCTATATTCAAGCAATGTATTTATTAATTAATAAAATAAAAACAAATTACTTCGTCCTCTCCCTCCTCCCGTTGATTGGGGGGATTCCTGTTTGGGCGTCCCGAAAAAGCTGGTCCAAGAGTTCCGTTTCTGCGGCGCGTATTTTGGGTCGCTCAAAATATCCTCGTTCCCGCCGGTCAATTCCTCGGCCTTCTTGATATCGTCTGGGAATTTGTCCATTGTGCCTCTCTTGTTGCGTATCAAATCTGGCAATCGCAATACATCGCATTAGATAGACTCAAATCATGAGTGAAAAGTTGACTACATACCTAAAGCACGCTTTATAAATTCGTCTTTCTTCGAACAATTGTACGAGTAGATTCGGTTCAAGTTCATAACATATTCACTGGAAAAATAAATGGTTAGGATTTTAAATTTGACCAAAAACAAACAGCATTACAATATACAGCTTGTTGTTCAAAATCACGCTCTATGGTAGAAATATATTTGCAATTTTGAAGTAAAGAATTCGACAACTGAAAGGGTATAAGGATGCGAGAAGAAGAAAAAGAAATAAAGACAGATTATATTTATATTCGACATAATTATAGCAACATAATATTTTAGAGGGTTGCTTTCTCATTTTTTTTTTTATTATTCGGCAAAAATTACACTTTTGGTAAACTCTATGCGTTCGTTATATTATTATATTTGGCACATTCACAGATATTATTGTGTCACTTCCATCCATAGTTATCAATAATCCTACATACATAATTATTGATCAAAACCAGATATATTCAACAAAACAATACATAAATTAAGCAGTGTAATTTTAAATTTCAATAATAATATAAGATTGGCCTTGAAAATTGAGCTCACTTGGTTTAGTTTTACTTAATTTTTTTTTATCTTCAACTAGTTTCTGCTTAATACCATTTTCAAGAATGATGTACAAATCAAAAAGTTGCTTATTACCGAATTATTTATTTAATTTAACAGTTCAATATTAGTTACAAAAATAATCTAACAAGTCCTATACGATCAAATAATTAGGGGAACCAATATTAACACATTTCAAATTTTACAGATTCAATGAAACCTTAATGGATCAAAATTATATTTAATTTATCAGATATATCTGATGCAGAATATCAGTTGTGTATTGCAATTCAATTTCATATACACATTCAAATTTCCCACTGGAAATATGATGGAGTCTATTTTTACAAATCTATTAATATCTTGAAAACAAAGGAAACATTTGCTTCTCCATTCAGGAGGTTGTACTCGATAACTATTATTTACTTTTTTTTTACAAATTTCAATGATTTTTTTCTTTCTCAAAAAAAATCTGAAAAAAAATCAGGAACACCCTTTATGGTGCTAGAAACAACATGGACTATTTAATTTCCCACAAAATAATCATTTTAAACCTTTTCTATGTTAATTTTGAATCGCACCGTGAAATTAATATAGAACCTTATGGGAACAGTTTAAGGGAAGTCCGACGATTAGCCGTTTTAAACTCATCTGCAGTTGGATCAAGAATGTAGCTACATTTTCAATCACGGCCATGTTTACCGAGCGCACGTGTCCGCTAGAAAAAAATTGTAAAATCGAACAAAATTTCAACCCATTTTGTGAAGATCAACTTTGTAAGCGTGCTGAACAAAAACTAAATTTTTAATGGGGCTCAACTTCTCACAGATTATTAAAAGTCACAATTATGCAATCAAAATGACTTTAAAGTCAAAGGCCGACCATTCTGTTGTTTGTAAATTAGTTAAGCGTTTTTATTTGCAAGTAAAAGCCTTTAAGAGTATCCAGAATTCGTCGACGATCCGGAACGTTATAGACTGATACTGACAGCTTGATGTCAGCTAGAAAACCCTTTCACTAACACTTACCATCGACTCAATACGTAAATTAAAATAAAATCTTCCAAAGGTTTTTTATTAGAGATTTTTACGAGTCAAAGTGTGATCTATTTGAAAAAAAAAACAGAGATATCAAACAACTGAATTTTCTATTCTGTCCGTTGACAATCTCGACTTGGGATAAATCGACTGCTCCGATGCTAAACCAAGTCGGACTTCATACGAGAAGAGAATACTAGGATTTATGAATTCGTTGTATTCTTTCTTGTTGTTTTTATTATTATTATTATGAAATTGTGCACTTCAAAATCAAGGTATTAACGCAATGATGTTTCAACAACAATCGCTCGTATTTCAACAATTACGTATGTACATCGGGTTGCGAATACTATCTCAGCATATAATCCAATTTATTATTACTATTATCATTAAAAGATTACACACTCGAAAAAGAAAATCAACAAATTTTCGCAACGACGTTTTAACAACAATCGCTTGTTTCTCACGAACGTGCGTCGGCATGCAGTTTATTCATTTTCGAATCGACACACAACGTCCGCAAACACGAGTACTTACAAGTGTTTCTCCTGAAAGAAGGAGACCACGACGAGGGGCCTCTTCTGCCCGGGCCTGAAGTCATCCTGGTAGTCCTCGGGCAGCGCTTCGAAATCGATGACTTTGCCCGGCCACCAGCACAAGTCGAGCTTCACCCACACTATGTCCCCGTCTTTGTAATGCATCGGGATCTCCTCGCACATCTTCTCCGCATACAGACACCTGGAAAAATCGGGGGCGGCTTAAACGGCGTTCATTTATTGTAAACACACAACAGCGGGCCGCTGTTTTTGTTTTCCATGATTACAATCCGTGTAAAATCAGCCCGACGCGGGAGTGTTGCGGAGGGGGCGAGTCCGGGGGGCGCCCGCAGGACTTTCGGTGAGTGCAGTTTGTGTTGTTGTCGGTTTCGCAAGGGTAAACACTCACCTGTTATAAATTATGTACGTTAATTGTCATTAAAAGCACTACAAAATCACTTGTCAGAGACGTTCATCTTTTACCCACAATGCCTTTGGACGGTGGCGTCGGCAGTGCTGCCAACTTTAATAAAACATTATTTTATTCATTTTTTACTTAATTTAAGCGAATTTATTGAAAAAAACAATTAATTTAATCAACGATTTAATAATACTTACATTATTACAAACAATTAATACAAAATCTTCTTTAAATCCACACGAATTTCAATTAATTTTTTCTCGTCGTCATGTTGCCTGCAACAATTCTCTTGTTTGTACACTCGCTGCCAAAATTTTTAATAAATTTACTCATTTCTTAATTTTTATTCCCCGCAAACAGTAACAGGACTGAACAGGTAAGGATTTTATTCTTCTTTGAATATAAACTACGGAATTCCGAATTAAACAAGTTTGTATTAAAGAAACAACCTAATATTTACAAACACTTACATTTTTAAGGTTATAAAAATAATAAAAACAGTTTATTATTCCTGAAATTTATCGTACATTTCGGTCGTCAAATTTATATGTGAATCCCTATCTAAATGATTTCGATTTCGTACGATCATTTTCAGGAATACAAACTTTTTTTTTCAATAATTATGGATTCCTCATAGAAAAGAGGAATCCCTAATGACAGTACCACTTCGGGTAATTCAGTTTTCCGACGTCAGGTGGCGGATTTGAATTAATCGCTTATTTATAATTACAGTAATCTGCAAAAACGACAGTCGATTAGGTAGATACCCGGAGCCGTGACTCAAGGGCCACTAGATGTCTCTGAAACGTCGCGCGTCAGAATTCCTCGCGACATTCCAAAATACAAAAATGTTGAGGCCCGCAGGAAGGTTAACCCTACATGTGCGACCCGCCAATTATGAACAAGACGTACCGTAAATACACGTGGAGTCCGTGGAGCATTCTGCAATCACCACCGTCTCGAGCACAGTATGCGGTGGTCGTGCTGAACCGACCCGTAAGCTTCGCGGGAAAGCCGGACACCCTCACGACGATTTGGAATGGAGGTATGAGAATTTTAGGGATCGTTTGCACGGTTCATGCAAAATTGAGTTATTGGAATTGTTTTATTACTGACATACTGTTCTTGACATAACCTATAAATTAAAAGCTTGATTTACAAGATAACAAATGAATATTGTCCTAACCTCAAACACAAAGCGAAATGGCTATCGACCATAGGTCTTTCAGCCTGTTCTTGTCATTGTCTATCTAATCGGTATTTATTTAATTTTTAGCGAAAATCAGAGTTACGGTTGACGGTGGAACGGACAGCTGGCTGAATTTCGTCGAAGCCAACAAAATCAACCCCGACTCACTACTCGACCCCGATTTAATCACCGGTGATATGGACTCGATCAAAAAGTCGACTTTAACCCATTTCCAATCACACCCGAAAGTCAACGTCGTACACACTCAGGATCAAAACGAGACTGATTTCACGAAAGCCCTGAAGGAGATGGCGAAGTTGTGTAAAGAAAGGTTCATTCAATTGGATGACGTTTACGTCCTGGCCGAAGTGTCCGGGAGGTTCGATCAGTTAATCTCGAATGTGAATACGCTTTATAAGGTGAGGGGTATTTTGGGAGATGCGAGGGTTTTCATTCTATGCCCCGACAGTTTTATGTGGCTGATGGATGTCGGGGAGCATGCAATGGACATCCCACAGGTTTTGAGGGATTCACAGGAATGGTGCGGGTTGTTGCCGATCGGTTCCCCCGCGCAAGTTTCAACAACCGGGTTAAAGTGGAATTTAGGTATAGTTTCTCCACACTTGCCTATTAATACATAATTTTTCACTGTATTCTCAATTCCTGCTTGCATGTTACCAATTTCTCTTTCACCAATAGTTATCTTACGATAAATAAATCTGTATCTTAAAATGTTTATACTATTATGGTTTAATTCATTTTTTCTTCTAGATGAATCCATTTTGGAATTTGGTGGTGTAGTAAGTTCCTCAAACACCTACAATGGAGCAGCCACAGTTACCGTTTTTACAGATAGTCCAATTGTCTGGACAATGGGTATTACATCTTTATTTCAGTGATGTTTAGTACAATTTAATTTGGTGTTGTAAATCGCTTTAACTTAATTTAGATTTTATCTTGCATTTTTTTGTTTATTCATAATTATATGATTTCATTCATTATTTAAAAGAGCAACTATTTTTTTATTGATCGGTTATTTTTTTATTGTTGAATAAAAATTGCTAAATTAGAAAAATGAGTATTTATTGTTATAATTTGTGTTTCATGTTGGAGTTTATAGGCGGATTTTAATATTTGCTAGCATTGCAGTCCAATTATTCGAACTACGAGAAAATAACCGAAATTGAGGTTGCCTTGGGGGGTTGTACGGTGCTGCAAGTTCAAATATTTAATATTTTATAATAGTTTGGAGTCTTATTAAGACATCCAGCTAGTTAGATTAGCTTTCAAGCAGATTTTAATATTTTTTTGGATTTTTTTTAATTGCAGTACAATCTGTCAAACTACGAGAAAATAACCGAAATTGGGGGTGCCTTGGGGGGGTTGTACGGTGCTGCAAGTTCAAATAATTCATATTTTATAATAGTTTGGAGGTTTATTAACACATCTAGCTGGTTAGATTAGCTCTCAAGCGGATTTTAATATTTTTTTGGATTTTTTTAATTGCAGTCCAATGCTTTTGAGGTCTTTAAATTTAAATACAACAATATTTCAAGCATTTCCTGGAAACGTTAAAAATATTCACAAGAAAAAAATCATACATATTTCACTTCAGAAAATCCCATTACGAACACGCACTCCACTCGGACGATTCCCCTTGAGCAATTAAGAACACATGTTCCGGGAGAGATTCCTGGATGAATCGCGGTGTTTCATCCAGGCGAGAATACCGTCTTTTTTTTTCTCAAATCTCGTTTCGTGTTAATCTGGGAGCCGGCGTGAAATCACTCCCGCGACTCATGAGCGCCTGTTCGGTCGCTTTTATAGGATCCCTAGGGATAGTGGGGAACACAAACGAGAATAGAAACCGCAGTGCGCGCGCGGCCCGCGTCCTAACTGGGCTATCCCGGAGGTGTGGGCAGGGTCCATATAAGGGCGTCGCGCCGCGAGAGCTCCGCAACCCACCGCCGGACCAGTGGCGTAACTAGGAGAGTGTTTCCTTTGGGATGGATTAATATTTTAATTCAGATGAATAAAGCGTTGGTTCCAGGCGACGTCAGGGCTGTACAGGACGGCATTCGAGTCCCCGAAGAAGTACAGCGGGATTAAAGCCTAGTGCTTCTTCAGGGAGGTCAAGCTCATACCCTGTACGTTGGCTTTTTTTATTACTCTGGCACTTCTCGAAACGGTGGAAAAATCGACTGCGACTTTGCTTTGGGAAGTTAAGAACTCATTTTTGGTTATATCTAAAGAATTAGGTGTCCAACTTAGCCTGTGCATTCTTGTTCATTTGTGCACAGACTACAACCCTTTTTAATCCCTTTCTATATCTAGGTATACTGCCAATTTGAGCGCGTTGTGTAATCTTCAGCGTTTGTATCATCACAGCAATAAGTATGATAAAGATAAAAATTAAGACTTTTTTTCTATTTTTGTCTTGATAATAGTTATTGAAGTGATAATACAATTACCGAAGATTACAACAAAAAAAAATCTGGCATACATAATTTGGCAACAATTGCAGTGTCTAAACAGGTGGAGGCTGTGCCAAGAAAATTGTTTATTTTTCGATTGAAAAAAATCGACTCGAACAGAAATGCCTCTGGAAATATCCCGGCTATTATGTCGTACTATATTCAAAACGATTCCATTCAATGAAATGTATGTAATAAATAAAAACTTGCTCTTTTATTAATATTCCACGAAAATATAGAAATTTATTACGTTAGTACGCAACCAAGTCTTAGATTTGTTGATTATAATTTCGCACTATTTATCAACGATTACATTTATTCCTGTTTAAAAAATCTGTTCTGTTATCCTGTTATTATTTTTTCTGAACGCCGCTACGACTATTTTAAAATCTAGGCTAATTCGAAACTCCATTCTGCTCTAATAATAGTGTGGAATCTGAAACTATTCTAGATATTCGTCTATATCGGCACCTACAATAGGTGGATTGTTTTTGTTTCAATTTGGCTGATTCCACTTATAAAATTATTAACTACAATTAATGCCGTTGATTTACCCCAAAGCCATTAATCAATAAAAAGAAAATGAATGCTGCTTATTTTTTAATAATAATAATAATCTTTTTACAAATATATATTTATAATCATGAGGAATTTATACATTATTAAATACAATACAATTTATTTTATTGCAAAAATATTTTTATTATTGCACTTTTCGAGAATTCGCAATCATGTTTGGCGTATTTAATTTTAAATTAGACAAATTACTCGCGTTAAATCTGTTAATTAATTATAAAACCGCGAAAACAATAATTTCAACATTCCCACAGATAATTAATTATTTTTAAAAAAATAAAACCGAATGTATATTGGTAAGCGTGGCTTGATTTTAGGCGTTATTGTAGAGGTGTTTTCGCATAACATTATCTCGACGTCTATTAATAAACCACCCATTTGCGCAAAACTGGCCGTAGTTCCAGTGAAAACAACTTTCAGCATCTGCTATTCTCACTAACAGAATTTCAACGAAAATAAACTGGGAATAATTAAAGCATTAAAGGATTATTTATGAATTTTATTACAAATTTGTATATTATTTCGTTACAATTATCAAAAAGAAAATCTGAAATAAAGTCACGAAGGTCTTTCATGGTGCTAGAAACGGAGCCCACGCCCTTCCTAGTATCATGAAATATATATATATAATCGGTGTCCCCTTTTACCAATTGGTGTCGGGGATCATGAAATATTTAAATTAAATTTCCCGATAAATAAACATTTTCATACACTTCGAGCCATTTGAATAGAAAACAAACATACTTAAATCTTTATTCCTTACAAGTGTGGTTTAACAAATATTTTTGTTAACATTTTTAACAATTTAGTTAAACTTTTAACATATGTTCGTATAGGCCGGAAGCCTTTCAGCAGATTTCTTCAAATTTCTATGATTTTATTCTCTAAAAGAAATCTGAAAAAATAATTACGAAGGTTCTTAATGATCCTATAAAGAACGTGAGCTATTCAGCTTCCCTAATAATAATTATTTTCACCCATTTTGAGCTACTTCAATCGCTCCTTGAAATTAAGCGATTTAAGCGAGGCCCGTCGATTGGCCGATTCGGACGCATCTGTGGTTAGACTAAGATTACAAGCTTCACAGAATGGATAGAAATGCGGGATTTTCAGCATTATATTCCCAAAGAATGCAGTTGTATTCTTCCTAAGGTTCATATTGATTGGCTATTTACAGAAGATAGAACAGAATCGCAAAGTGGAACAAAATTTCAGCTCATTTTGTAAAGAACAACTTTGCGTGCGCGCTGATCGAAAACTAAAATTTTTATAGAGCTCAACTTCTCACAGATTATTCTCCCATTCTTTAGCTACATTTTAGCATATTTTTAAATCATTTGGCGATTTTCGGATTTTTTGGTGGATTTTCGCATTTTTTTCCATTTATGATTTCTTCAAATTTCGATTAAAAAAAATTAGAAACTCTGCAGAGCTAATTTAACTAAATCGATCGTTTAATTAAATTCTGACGAGTAAGAGATAATGTCAATTTTTCCTATCCCCTTGTGGTTATAGGGTGTGACAAATACTCAATTTGGATTATTTTGGACTGGAGCGACAAACAAATCATACTTGGCCGTTGATGGGTTAATTAAATTTAAATCAATCTATATATAATGTATAGATTTAAAAGTGATTCACCACAGGTTATGTAGTAAATATATTTGAATTAATAATGTTTCAGGATTACAAAAATAAATGAATAAATAATAGGAGAATAATAGGAATAGAAAAATGTCGAAAAGTTATTTTTATTAAACAAATATGCATTAATTGTTTTCATGCTTAATTTTTGTGAAGTTATTAATTTATTTTAACTTGTTGCAGCTATGGCGATTTTAATTTGAATGATAGAGAGAGAAAGAATCTGTGCTATTTTTCTTTCTTCGTTTTTTTTCTGTCTCATTTTAAAGTGTGTAACCCGAGAATGCCCCGTACTCCGAGATATTGTTGCATATGTGAAACTTTTAAAATAAAACCCGGTAAAATCGGCATATTTATATAAAAAAAGTGCACAGATGGAAAATATGTGGGTGTGTGCGCGCGCATCTCGTCCTGAGCTATCCCGAAAAGCTCTCCGGCTCCTCCGCAAGCAGTCACTGCGGGCTCCTTGGGTTGTGTGGTGCTCCTGGACCGCTCTTTTATCATCCTTTTAGTGTAAGTCTGATACCGACCAATTAAAACCCGGCCGAAAAGTTAACTTTAAAAAAATAAAACATTAATTTAATCCGTTGCGCTTTTAATTGAATAAAATAAGTGATTATTTTTGTTTTCGGGAATAGTTTTAATTTTTCTCATAAAAGTTCTTCGCGGTTTATTTTAAGCCGAGCGCTCGGGGTTCCAAGAATAGCCCCGAGCTTTACGGACGCTGCCAAATACAGTCCGGCTTAAAGCCGGTGTTGATTACAACCGGGGAATTATTCAAACAGCCTTAATTTATTCGATTTTTATTTATTTTTGCGTTCCGCGAGGGGTATTTTTGGATAACCCAATTAAGCGGTAATTGGGTCGCGCAATACTCCCGAGCTTCTAAATTTACCACAATTGTTGAGCAAGTTCCAAAATAAAAAAAATAAAAAATAAAAATCACGCAGCCTATTTATACTAGTCCGCACCTGCCGCTCTCAATCATTCCATTTTACTCTTCTTTCCAGAGTTTAATACATCCTCTCCAACATGTCCGACGAAGAAGAAGTTTACTCGTGAGTATTTCATGATTTTATTTTAATGCTAATAGGTGCTTTTGCATTTTTTTAAAAATATATGGGATTCGAGTAGGGAGAGAAATTAAAAATAAAAGTGGAGGATTTTTTTTTGGATCAATGACGTCTTGGAAGTGTAAAGCGATACGCCCG
The DNA here is from genome assembly GCA_963082785.1 of Philonthus spinipes. Taxonomy (NCBI): domain Eukaryota; kingdom Metazoa; phylum Arthropoda; class Insecta; order Coleoptera; family Staphylinidae; genus Philonthus; species Philonthus spinipes. The sequence goes on along the minus strand of OY720308.1, from coordinate 158,601 downwards.
CCTGTCTCTCTACTCGAAACCAAAAATAGGCATGGATAGAAAATTTCAATAAGAGGATTAATTCATCATCAAAAAATTATTATTAAATTGAAACACTATTTTTTTGTAGAAGAAAGGAATAAATCGCTGTTTAAATTTAAGTTTTAAAGCTTCACATAACTCAAAACCAAATAGTGAATAAATTATTATTATTTTAATATAAATAAAAAAAGAGTATTCATTCACTTAATCAGTTATTTAAATAAATTAAATTATTTTTTATTATTATTTATTAATTTTCATTATTCAGCCTTACACCTAAAAGGGTAGAAAGGCATCAAGATTAAAGAAAGAATTTTCATTATTTAAATAAAATTCGTTTAATGATAGAAAGTGGTTAAGTGAGGAATTTATTCGGAATAAAATTCTTGTCCTTTCTCCTGCTTGTTTTTTATAAATAATATTTATGCAAACTTTTTTAAACCAAGTTTAAATTCTGTGTTTCATGCAAATTCCAGTTCACACAAGAAGACACTTTTCAAAAAAATATTTTTAATGAAATAAAATTAATAGGAGAAATGATAAGAACTTTTATTTAATTAATTTAAACACCATCCACAAGTAGCTGAAGGAATTATTCATTATCATGTAATTGATGTTGAACTTGCATGAAGCTTTCAACTCTTAAAATCTGCGAAAAAAGCATTACACCCACACATTGATTGAAATTAATTACCATGTAATTGATCGTTGAAGCCATTACTTGATGCATCTTTATTATTAATATGAAGATAGAATCAATAATTAATAAAATCTTTTGCTTGTATCACACATGAACCACTTTTTTAGACGTCAAACGTGATTTGTGCACGATTTATAATATTCGTTCAATTGAAATAAATTTCTTAATTCACTTAAAAAAAATCAAAGAGTTTTTTTTTTAATTTTCTAGCTTGTACCTTCATATTATTACCTTGAATTAATATTTATAAAATGTAAATTCTATTATAATTAATTCTTTTAATTTTAATTTATTGTGATTAATATTTCCAATACTGAAATTCTCTTAAGAATTTTTAAATAAACAACCACAGTTTTCGAAACATTTTCAATTGAACGTCAAAAGAGCGGAATTTCATTCGAATTTTCTGTAAATTGAATTTACGAAAAATCGCAAGTTGATTATTTTTCGGGGTATTGAGCTAAAACTAAAGAGCGGATTCGAGAATGTTTATGTACTTTGCAGAGTTCATGCGGGTCTCAGACACTAACAATACGCCAAATCCTGAAGCACTCAACAGATTTGGTTGCTGCCAAATTCTTCGCTCATTCGCCGACAAACAAAAATCACGCCAGGTGTAATAATTATTTCTTGTAATTAATTGTAATTTAAGCTTTGCTAAACCATCGAAAAATTATTTAAGAACAACGTGAATTAATATATTTTTTTTTTGTTTGCTTAATTATATTATTCCTTCTTTTTTCATGTGCTTAGTGGCTACCAGTGCAATATCTAACCCCCATTCAACCACCAAAAACTAACTAAACGTTTTATGTTAAATGTTATAGCGAAGAAGAGGAGGAGGAGGAGGTCGTTGAGACGTAAGTTTCCCCACCGAGGAGCAGAAAGAAAAACTTTCAAACAAAAAAAAAACGACTAACCCAGTAGAAATTCACCAATTGGCTTTAACAACAAAAGGCGCATAAAAATGGAATACAAATTGCGGGCTTGCGATTTAAAAAAAAACAAGCCCCAATTAGCGCCCACCAAAATTCGAAAACAAATCTAATAACCGTAGTTCTAATCCAACTTACTATTTTCATGTTTTCTCTTTTTTGTTTGCAGAAAGTAAGTAGTAGTTTACCCCCCCTACACGCCCAAGTTTGTTGTTATAACCTCCCCGACTAGACTTGTGGTATCAGTAGTTGTAGACCAGCCTCCAAAAAAACAAACGTAGAAAATCTTTTAGTGTTTTTTTTTTAATTTACTTTTTGTTTTTATTACACACGATTCACACGAAGAGTATTTGTTATTTCTGTTCTGTGTTGTATTTTGTTTTTTTTTTTTTTTAGTAGTAGTGCCCATTTTGTATTTTAAAACGAATTTGTTTCTTTTTTTGTTCCCCCTCTCCACGTGTGACCCGTGAACCTTTGTGAACCCACAGGCACGTCGAAAAGAGAGTCGTAGAAGAGTAAGTTTAATGACTACTTCAAAACAAGCAAACGCTTAATTTTTTTTTGCAAAAAAATATTTAATAAAAAAAATCTTTTGAAAAAAAAAATAAAAGATTTTTTTTGCGATTTCCTTACGGCGAAAATCGTGTGCACTGGCTTCAAATGAAACGTACATTTTAAAATAAAATTAAACCTTAAAAAAAAAAATAATTTAATGAAAATAAAACGTCCCTGAAATTATAAATTGTTAATTATTAGGTTTTATTTCGTGGTATTAAAAAAAACAACGGAAATATCAAATTTATTTAAATCCCATATTCAATTAAATATTTTTCGATATAATTAAAATTATTTTTTCATTATTCTTTAAAATGTATTTTTTTATTTTAAAATTAGCGCATTTCTTAAAAAAAATGCATTGAATTTTTTTGTTCTTTTTTTGTGTATGCATTTCTTTTTATTCAAAAATATATGCTTCGTGTTTTTTTTAATAAATACAATATTTTTTTACTGCAACTCAAAAGCTATCTTATGCTTAAAAAAAAAACAGCAAATTCTGTTGCAAATGGCTTTCATTGAATAAATACATTTTTGTTATAATAAAAAGCGCTTGATTTTTTGTTGTTTTCTTTAAATAAATTTAAAAAATATAAATAAAGAAGAAACATATATGGAATTTGCTTTTTGTAAATTTTTACAAGAAAAATAATTTCTTGCTATTAAAAGACGTTTTCGATTTTCTTTCTTTGTTTATATGAAACAACTTTGTACACTTTTCTTCACTTATTTTATTTGTTGATAGGCGATCGAAACGTACATCTGTTATAAAATAAATGAAGAAAAACGTACAAAGCGTTTGCATATATCCATCAAATCTTCGAAACTCGCATTTAATTAAGTGTTATTTTCACTTATTCCATTGATAAATGTAAATGAATAAGCGGAGAAAGGAAATCAAAAAGAAATCGTGTTTTATGAATAATTTCATAACTTCTTCACATTCAACTTTTATTACTTCACGTAACTCCAAACAAATTTTGATTAAATTTATTTTTAATCGTTATTATAACTTTTGTTTTGTTGGCCCTTCAATAAAAATCAATCTATTTTTAAATGTAAAAAAATCAATTCTAATCTTTCTCTCGATTGCGCTTAGGGAACAAAGTGGCGATCCAGAATTCGTCAAGCGTCAGGATCAGAAGAGATCTGACCTCGATGAACAACTTAGGGAATACATTACAGAATGGCGCAAACAGCGCGCTAAGGAGGAGGACGACCTCAAGAAGCTCAAGGAGAAGCAGGCCAAGCGCAAGGTGACCCGCGCCGAGGAGGAGAAGAAGATGGCCGAGCGCAAGAAGCAGGAGGAAGAGCGTCGCGTCCGCGAGATCGAGGAGAAGAAACAGCGCGACATCGAGGAGAAGAGGAAGCGTCTCGAGGATGCCGAGAAGAAGCGTCAGGCTATGATGCAGGCTCTCAAGGACCAGAGCAAGACCAAGGGTCCCAACTTCACCATTTCCAAGAAGGACGCTGGCGTGAGTAATAATTATGTTTCAGAAAACTCGAAGAGCAGAACGAAATTGCTTCATTTAAATAAGAAATTAAGGAATTTTTTTAAGGTTATGAAATAATTTAACTACTCATACGAGATTTTCGAAAATAATTTGAAATTTATAAAAATCCTAATTTTTGGGTGTAAAGCGAGGTAATAATTCGAGTATTACCCGGCGCATCCACCATTTATTCAGACTGTTTAAATAATCATTTTAAATATAAACGAGCGCTTTTTTGTTGAATTTAAATTATTAATGGAACATTTTAGAAGAATTAATCAAAAATCAAGATCAATAAAATACGATTCAGTTATCATTCTAAATTTCTATAAATAATTTGCAATAATTTTTTTTCTATAGTCCAACCTTTCTGCCGCTCAACTCGAGAGGAACAAGACCAAGGAACAGCTCGAAGAGGAAAAGAAAATCTCCCTGTCCATCCGCATCAAGCCCTTGGTGCTCGACGGCTTGAACGAGGGAAAACTGAGGGAGAAGGCCCAGGAACTCTGGGACTGCATCGTTAAATTGGAAACTGAAAAGTACGACTTGGAGGAAAGGCAAAAACGCCAGGACTACGATGTGAGTAAAAGTCAAGACGAAGAAAAATGATTATTTATAAAGCACGTACAGAGAAGAAAAGTTTACAGTGTTTTATTTAATCAAATTATCTTCACGTAACTCGCTTGTAATAATTGTAAGCGAGGTTTTCAAAGTTATAATTATTTCTTTACTATTATCAGTCAAAAATGTGTGCTTTTCCTTAATATAAGTAACAGCCACAACCATAGAATAAATTATCAGTTTTGTTAAAATTAATTGCGGAGGAAGTTATTTGATTTTGTTTATTCTTGTTTTTGTTGTAGCTTAAAGAATTGAAGGAAAGGCAGAAGCAACAGTTGAGGCACAAAGCCTTGAAGAAGGGCTTGGACCCTGAAGCCCTCACCGGCAAATACCCAGTAAGTGAAGCGTTTTATTTTTATCGATTTATTGTTGATTTCAATGCAAATTCAAAAACCCACACAGGGTTTTGTTTAAGTTAATTCTATTTACTTTTTCTGCAAAATTTATTATCAAAACGCAAAAAATAAAATATTTATATTTTTAATTATCAATGTGAATATTTTCAGCCTAAAATCCAAGTCGCCTCCAAATATGAACGTCGCGTGGACACCAGGTCATACGACGACAAGAAGAAACTCTTCGAAGGTGTAAGTATAGAACCATAAAACTTACCGACAAAAAGCCCCCCATCAATTCAACAAAGATAAAAACAATTCGGGCACAACGGCGACAATTCTCACCTATTTTTCTCTGTTTCTATATTTTTTTCAACAACCAGGGTTTTGACAGCTTATTGCTGGAGACAAACGAAAAAATGTGGAAAACTAAACTCCAGGAGTTTATGCAAAGGTCGAAAAGTAAGTGCGGACCGCACACTCATCACGACATGTGTATTCATTAATCACCTAACCCAAAAAAAAATATGTCTCAATCCTCGACACAAAGCACGAAACAGTTGTTTTTTTGTAATATCGTTTCTGATGTTTTCTTTTTTTTTTGTTAATTGTCTAATTGTGCCGCCCCTAATTATTAATGAAAAACAAGTCCCAGAAGAAATAAAATGAGTCGTTCGAGTGCTATGTTGGTTGATGTTGTTAACAGGGTCTTGAAGAGCTCATCAAGGATGTTAACGAAAAGTGCTGGAAAGAAAAGTTCGGCCAATTCGATTCCAGACAAAAGAGTAAGGGCGTTGTGTGTGTCTGCGTTTGCTGATTTATTTTTACTAACGTTTGTTTTTTTTATCATAACACTACAATTTACATATAAGTCGTGGAATATAAACTCACCACAGCCTTCTGAATTTCATTATTAGTAGTCGTGGAGTATCTATCGACTACAATTAAGGTTTGGTTGGTTAAATTTGGCTTTACCTTTACGGGAATAACAGGGTGGTTGAAATCCGTTGGCTTTATTTTTCCGTCTTCATTTTCATATAAACATTTTTTGTTTTTAATTATTAAAAATAATTAAAGTAATAAACCCTAACTAATGGCACAATTAATAAAATAATCATTTTAAAACTAAAAATAAACCCTCCCTAATTTTTTAATTGCTAATAATTATTAACCCTTTCGAGGCGGAGTTTCTAACGCGCACGAAAACGTTGACGAAACGTGTTAGTCTCGAAAGGGATAATAATAAGTTTACTTCCACCTCATCCAATTGTTTTAATTACTCATTATTTTTAATAATAAATTTATTCTCACTACCTCAAAACAGGAGCTATCCATTACTATCCTTATTTTTATTGACCGTTGCCTATTTAAAAAATTAAAATAATTGAAACCAAATTTACAAGTCTAATCTGCGGTTTTGCTAAGATTACAAGCTTCTGAGAAAAGGTAGAATAATGAAGTTTTCAGCTATGAAATCCTTAGGATTGCAGCTATAATTTCGCTAATGATCATCTTTAGTAAACTGCTAATACCTCCAGATAATTGCAAAGTTGTGCAACTTTTCAGCTCACTTTTCGAAGGTCAACTTTGCTAACCTGTTGATCGAAAACTAAATTTTTGACGGTATTAAAATTCACACAGATTATTCTCTCCTTCTTTAGCTACATTTTGATATATTTTAAAACTATTTGGCGATTTTCGAATTTTTGACGGCTTTTCGCACTTTTTCCATTGGATTTATTCAAATATCGATGAATTTTTTTTGTCTCAAAAAATTCTGATAAAAATCACGAAGGTCCTTAATGATAATAGAAGGAATGTGGGCTACTTAGTTTCACCAAAAAACAATAATTTTCACCCATTTTGAGCTACTTGAATAATTCCGTGAAATTAACACGGGACCTTACGGGAACGGTTTAAGTGAAACCTTGGATGTATCGGCGGTTTGTCCAATATTACAAGCTGCTGAGAAAAGATAGAACACTGGAGTTTTCTTCTTTGGAATCCATAAGAATGCAGCTATATTTTCACTGAGCTTTTTTTACCGTCAGAATATAATAGCAAATTTGAGCAATATTTTAGTTCATTTTGCGAAGGTCAAATTTGCGGGCCTGTCGATCGAAAAATAATTAATTTCATTCTAATTTAAATAACTGCAAATGTGTGAATGATCTTTGTTTCACTTTATTTAATTTCTAATTTCATTACGCAATTCACAAATGCGGCTACTTGATTTCAACCACCGTCTCAATAAAATTAGTCAATTTGTAGTAATAATTCTGATTGGCATTAACATATTATTTATTAACTTATTTGTTGAGGCTGTTAATTTTTTAAAGTCTATACTTGTTAACATCTTAAGGTTTTTTTAAATTAAAAATATCCACACTTTCAAAATATAAATTTCTCCTTTATCATTCTTCGCCTGACGAAGCCTCAAAAGAGTTCGAATCAATTGACGCGATTGAAGGGTAAACTTATATTTTGAAAGTGTGTTTATTTTTAATTGAAAAAAAACTTAAAATGTTAAGCAATATTATTTTTTTTTATGAAATTATAATGATTTCATCAAAATTTAATTGCTTTCGTAGATTACTCAAAAAAAAAAAACACTCAAACAAACAATTTCCAAATATTGTTTATTTATTTTTTGTAAACGTATCTTAATTTTTGTAGGCAAGCTTCCAAAATGGTTCGGCGAAAGGCCGGGCAAGAAGGCCGGCGATCCGGACACCCCCGAGGGCGAGGAGGAGGGCAAACAGGCCGCCGATGACGACGACGAGCCCTTGAGGGAACCCATCGCCGAACCCGAGCCCGATGAGGAGGAAGAGGAAGAGGTCGAGGTCGACGAGGAGGAGGACGAAGAGGAAGAGGAGGAAGAAGAGGAGGAGGAGGAAGAGGAAGAAGAGGAATAAATGTAATGTTTAATTGTAAGGGAAAAAAAAGTTTAATAAATTATTAAAAATACAAACTGATTGAAACGGGCGTTTTTGTAGCTCTTTATCTCCAACATTCTTCTCTCAGACACAAAACAAATTCAAAGCAACAAATAATACAGTGATGGATCGCGTTGAAGGACAACGTCAGCGGCGGCAACAAATATAAGCAACTGTACTCGCTGGATGGATATTTTTTCATGATTATATTTTTATTTTTATTGTTTCCATATAATGTGTCGTGTACACTGGCAGTATGATGTCCGTTTTATTGTTATATAATAAAGTTGTATTTGTAAACGCTGTGGATTAAATTATAAATTATTACTCATTTCGTGATTTCGTTCTTTCACATGCTGACACTTCTTTATTCAGACCATACAAATAATACAAAATAAAAATTTACAATACATGTAGGTGTTTCAACACACATATTGCATCACAGGTTAAGATTATATGATTTATATATTAACACTTTTTTTTTACATTTACTTGTAAAGTCCATTTTTAAAATATTTTACAACAGTAATTTTTACCCAGGCAATTTACGTTCGCATGCGATCAATTGGTGCGGAGTGGAAATTGCAAATTATTGTTAGTAATTACACTAACGGTGCTTAATCGTTAAATTGCGTTAAATTGAACAATTACTGTGCGCCAATTTATGTTGGTTTTTTTTACCCGACGTAGACGCATTCGTCAAATTAACGCAACGAACAGCATTGGGAAATTCCAAAATTAAAATTTCTAAAAACTAATGAAAATAGATATTTTCGTAATGTTGTGCTGGCTAAAGAGAAAATAATTAATTATTCAATTGGGTAAATTAATTATTTTCAAATTCTTTTTATAATAAGTTTTTCGTATTTACTTTGATACTTGCTCTTTTCATGGCTACAAAAATGTGTTTGTATTATAATAAATACTAATTTTTAAAAATGGGACCATCATTTATAATAATCCTGTATGTTGTAGAGGCTATCGATCAATAATCTTTTCGCCTTGAAAAATAAAATTAAAGAATTTTTATTTTTCATAAAAAATAAACAGATACTTAATCATTATCAACGCATTAAATTATATCTGTATTGACTCAAGATAAGGCAAACATTTATAAACCTATCAAGCGATACAACTAACGCCTTATTACGCACTCGAAACGCTTGACCGTATTAAATCCCATTTACTTCAATTTATCAGTCGGTGCAAGCAAATTATTCCGAGGAGATAAAAAAATTAAAGAACCGATAATAACAACAAAATAAGCGGCGGCTGGTCGAGTGTTGCGTTTCGTATCGCTGCTTCCAAATCGGTTATTACCGGTGAAAATTGGGTAAAAGTAAAAGTGTGCTGCTGCGATTAGATATATCGGAGATAAGGACCGCGCTGAAATGAAAATGCATTTCGTTTCGGGAACGACGATATTTCAAAGCGCTTTACGAAATGTTTTATCAATAAAATAGTTTTCTTTTCAACGTTGTCTACTACTCTTTGCAAACATTGTTGAAAATAAATGTACGTATATAAAAATACAATGAAATTAAACAAGGAAAATTTCTGGCAATGATCAATAAAATTCGATCAATCCCTTTTTCCAATTTCAAATATGTTTAATTTCATTGTAATTTAAATAACTGCAAATGTGTGAATCATTTTTTTATATGAAATAAATATGAATAAATTATTTTATTGGTTGATTTTTAATAATTTATTTATATTTATTTCATACAATATGAATTACCAATGTCTAAATATTAAAACCATTAATTACATTTTTTTATATTTATATAAAATTTATTTTCAATAATGATATTTCAAAATATGTTAGCATATAAACATCATTCTTACTGCTACACCAACTAATCCACTTCACTTCTAATCCACTTTTAAATTGTTTTTTTTTCTGTTGATTCCCTTGTAATACGATTGGTAGCGCCTATAATTTGTTTACATTCTTCCATTCATTTCTTCCCGGCTTTCACATAACCACCATTCTCAGCTCAGGGACCCTTTCATCGGTTCAAGATGATTCATTCCGTTTGGGAAGTTTGAGTTTAACACGAGAGCCATAAATAAAAACAATACTATTGAGAAATACAAAAAAAATAATTTTATAAAAAAAAAACAATTTTCCTACATTTCCTATTATTCATTTAATTTCGGATTTATATATAACTGTAGTCGAGGGATTACAAATATTTCCCATTATAACAGCATGAATGTATTTCGTGACTACAGTTTCGACAATTTACAACACTCGTTATCAAAGTGACGGTTTGATAAATGTTTTCCGAATGTCGTTGTCGGTATTATTAAGTATTCAGTTATTTCGTTGTTGTTTTTTTGTAGGAATGTCGCGAATTTATTGTAAATGTTTTTAATAATAAATATCATTATTTGTCATCAATTTGCGACGTATTTTTTGTATCTTTCTAGAAATAAATATAGTTATTCAAAAGCTTTTATGTAAAAAATTCCTGGTGATTACAAACTGTAAGAAATTAAGTGCACGAATAAGTTATGTTGTATTTTACAGTTATTTGCAACCAACTGAAGAAAATAGCTGAATTTAGAACAGAAAGACCCATGGTCGATAGCAACTAATACAATTGTACATATTGGTATACATACATTTATATTTATTTAACAAGAATAAATATTGTGCTACTCTGTCTGGGCTATCGACCTGGGGTCTTTCTGCCCTCTCTAAATTTACGGTGATTTTCAATAAAATTATCTGTGCTACCAAGCTGAATTGTCTTGCGTTGTTTTAATGATTTCATGAATGTTGAGGAACGGATGGGTGTATTTAGAAGGGATATTTAAATAGAAAAATATTTAATATTTAAATTTTGATGGATACAGAATTTTGCCAGGAGAGATTCAAGAGACCTATTTTCTATTTTTTTACAAATTAACTTATATATATTAATTATTTTCAAATCATTTTTATTTAATATATTTAAATAACTGTGACCAAGTGAATGAATAATACTCTTTTTTATTTATAATTAAACAAATTGTGAAAATAATTTATTTCTTTTTTTTATTAATAATTATTAATTTCGTGAATTCATCCGATGGTATTTTAGGAAATGGCTTGTATTTCCTAAAGTACAAGCGGATGAATTAAATGGGACAAATATCTCGGTTGCGTCGCAAAGGCATACAAATTACGCCATTTACATAAAATCCCAAAATTTCGCCTCGTTTCACATAATTAGTAGAAAAAGGAAGTAGTCGTAGAAAAAAAATAATTATGAAAGAAAGAAAGACGCTATGGGTATAATTAAACACGCCGATACATGAGAATTTAATCCTCCTCAGCATCTTCAGACAGTTAGCCACCTTTTGCGGAGTCACGGTCACGGCAATTAACTTTCTCTGTCTGGTTAAAGGCCGCAATTATAAAGGCATTTTCACACAAGTAAAATAACAATTAGAAGATGTGAAATAAACGAAAAAAAAAAAATTATATTATATTATTATTATTATATTTTTTTTATTATTATATATAAAAATAAAAAAAATGTGTGTTGCTTTTTAAAAGTTTTTATTTAACAATAATTATCGTTAACAATGCCACATAAAATTAGACAACATATGTTAAAATATTATTTAACAAACGGAGCTATTCTATAAGGGAAATGCTAAGTTTGAGCAGGTTATATAAATGCATATACAACCTTTTTTGCCTTTTGCCTAATTTCATCAACAATTTGGTTGCGCTTGCGAATATAAAATAAATCATGCTATTCTGATTTTTGAAATCAACAATTCAGCTCACGCACTCGAACCGCTCACCATTGTTCTTAATATCCCATATTAACCCACGTGTCAATGGAACAATGACGGGTCATCCGACACTCGCGCCAATTTCACTTGCAAAGTCTCATCGCGTGGGTAAATACAAACGCTATGTTTTATGTACGATGTTTTATTAGTTTTTTTCCTACAAACAATATTTAAATGCAACGATCGAAACGGCAAGGTCCTCCAGGATGGAACAGGAAGTAAACAAGTAGGATTTTTTTCTGTGTGAGCGCTCGCGCTCGTTTGACTGTTTGTTTCGATTTGTACCGGGAGGAAATAATGCTGCACATTCGAGGAAATGGCTTTTTTACTATTATTATTATTGAGCGAATTAATTTTTATCATCGAGGACGTGTACGCGGATTATTTACAAACGAAAAATTGTTTGGTTTTGTTTTTGCCGGGAATTATGAAGGTTATCGTAATTTATTTAATGTCATCCAATAAAGAAAAAAAATGATAAATTTCAATTAATTATGGAATTTACTATATACATAAGCGTTATAAAACTTCTATGAGCTGTTTGTGGAGAATATTTATAAGTTTAATATAACTCAAATATTAAAAAAATATAAATAGAAAACAGTATTCATTCACTTGGTCACAGTTATTTAAACATATTAAATAAAAATGATTTGAAAATAATTAATAAATTATTTTCACATTTAGCTCTGTGACTATTGACTTACCTACGTAAGTACGTCAAACAAATGCACATTAAAACAACTACTTCCCGGGCAAATACCCACGCCGGACATTGAATTACATAATGTACACCTGCTGTTGCACATCAATAAAATATTGCATAATGCAACAAATTTTGATCCGAGAAAAATTTAATGTAAAAACAACAAAAGGAACGTTACATAATATAAGGCCATCTGCAGACACGTGTTTCGGGATCTATCCCTCGTCAGTACAGCAATTCAATGTCCGGCGTGGGTATTTGCCCGGGAAGTAGTTGTTTTAATGTGCATTTGTTTGACGTACTTACGTAGGTAAGTCAATAGTCACAGAGCTAAATGTGAAAATAATTTATTAATTATTTTCAAATCATTTTTATTTAATATGTTTAAATAACTGTGACCAAGTGAATGAATACTGTTTTCTATTTATATTAATAGCCAGCGAGGCATTTATTCAAATCCGAACCGAGAGAAGTTTTTTGTGAATTTGCGATAACAACAATACACGAGCGCACGTCCTCCTTCGCCGGTCATTACTATCTCAGCGCGCGGCAGGTGAGGGTCGCTCTTTTTAATTAATTTGATTCAATTCTTTTCGTTTAATTTTATTCGGTTTTGATTTAAATTGAATTAATTTGGTTTAATTTAATTTAAATTGATTTAGTTTAATTTGATTTAATATAACTGATTTAATTGTGCTGATTGTATTTGAATTAATTTAATTGATTTATTTTAACATCTTTAAATTATGTAAGGCATAGCTGTACTGACGAGGGATAGATCCCGAAACACGTGTCTGCAGATGGCCTTATATTATGTAACGTTCCTTTTGTTGTTTTTACATTAAATTTTTCTCGGATCAAAATTTGTTGCATTATGCAATATTTTATTGATGTGCAACAGCAGGTGTACATTATGTAATTCAATGTCCGGCGTGGGTATTTGCCCGGGAAGTAGTTGTTTTAATGTGCATTTGTTTGACGTACTTACGTAGGTAAGTCAATAGTCACAGAGCTAAATGTGAAAATAATTTATTAATTATTTTCAAATCATTTTTATTTAATATGATTAAAAAAATACTTTTCTTTTTCTGGGTATGTTGGAAAAGAAAAATATTTAACTTCCTGAATCGCTTAATTAGATTCATAACTACAAGAAAATGTAAATAGTTTGTATCTGACGCAGCTTAAAATCACTCCACAGCCACCTAAATTTGAGCCATTTTCACGTATGTGATGAGATTTGATCCGTATTAAAAAAAATAAACAAATAAAATAAAAAACTGTTGTATGATTAGTTTAACTTATCGCAATATTCGTTTAGATTAGATTGTACGGACAGTCACTCCAAAAATTACAGAAATATATAATAATAATTTCTTATCTGAAATTGTATTATAAAAAACATACATCTCTTATTAATTATTGATCTGTTAATATAAACTGAAGAAAGTGAAAAATCAAATCACACGTTTTCTCATTTTATGTATATTTATAAAAAGCGAACCGTTCATGAATAATTAATTTTTTGATTTACATAAGCATGTGCTTACATGAATATTCAAACGCTAATTGCATCATTGGCAGCGAGACGGAATATTTTCGGGATATTAATTGAAATAATTTATTGTGAGGAATCCAGAAAATTGAGTGTATTTTAAAAAAGTATTGTGTAAAATATTTTGGAATTTTTAAATTTCGACCTAGTGCGTATTAAATCTAAATATCTGCATATTGTGGAAATTTCATCCGTAAATAAGATCGTAATGCAAAAATGAGCAAAAAAAACTGGTGGTTTGTGGATGAATTTCCAGCTGCAGCAGATTCAAACTGTTTACTGTATTGTACACCTTGGAATTTAGTTAAATTGTTAATTTAATCTTGCAAGAGTTTTTGTTTTACTTGTTTAGATTTTTTTAATTCGAATAAAAACTGATGAGATACATGAAAAATACTTTAAATCTAGGTGGCTATGGATGGGTTGTCAGCTGCATCAGAACTCAACGAATGGGAAAATCTTATAGTTTGGTATCCATTTAAGGGATTCAAGTTGTTAAATTAACCCTGCAATAATGTTTTTCTTTTTTTGTATATTTTTGTTGTTGAAGATAAATTTACATTTACATTTACAATACAATCATAATGGGATGACTCAATCAAAAATTCCACAAATCTAAACTTAAACTTTTAATGAAATTATAGCTATATTTGTTCCCACTTTTTATTAATATACACGTAATGTTTTTACAATTTTAGTTTTGTCAGCATAAGTGTCATTACGGATTTTTTTTAAATTGTGATTTTCTTACCTGCTTTTTGCTAAATATGGAATCGAAAATAATTTATGCAGAAAAATAACTGGTTTTAAATTACAAAACTGAGCGAAGAAGAAAAAGAATGAGAAAGATAAAACGCGAATCCTTTCTATTCAATGTTGTTTCTTGTATTAATATTCAGCTTTGTTCGATTGAAAATTTAAGAAAACATTATTGAAGCAAGTCTGTAAATAATTAATAAATTATTTTCACAATTTTTTATTTAATTTACATTTAGAATTATCTGATTTCTTTATAATTATCAGATATTTCTTGCTTCCACGAACATTCCTAATCGATGCTTAAACTTCCACGAATAATTCCAATTGATTCTTTATTTTAAAAGGTCATAAAACAACACCATTAAATCCTTTAATTATCTTTTTTTTGCTTTTCACACATTGCCAATTGTTATTGCTCAACCAAATTTGCCGAATTGTCTATCCTCTCGGGCAGAAAAATTAGCGCGGGCGCGCAAAGTGCTTCCATGAATTTAATTTAATTTTTCGAAAGGATGTAATTCCGTTCTCGTCGAGTCCGAAAAGCGGTGTCGTAATTTGTTCCGTATATTTTTGCGTAAGATTATCAGAAACGGATTTGGAAAGTTTCGGGCGTGAAACGGTTTTCACAAAATGATTGATCATTTTCAGATTTCTGTACAGCGCGCGCGGGTTTTCTAATATTGTATTTTTTTTTTCATCTGCGATGTTGCTATTTAAAACGAGCCTAATCGATGATTTTGAATTGATAAATATAGTTCTACGCATGGAAGAGTAGAATATATGATATGAAAGACTTTTCACATTTTATTCTCCCACACATCAGGATTATTCACTTGGCTGTATTGATAAACAAAGCCCTACTTATGGAAGAATAATAAGTAGGCCTTTGCTTATCAATTTAACCAAGTAGGCCTATCTTATTACTTATTTAGCAGCAATAATATGTTGTATTTTTTTTCTTTACTGCGCAATTGATATTTATCCTTGAACTGTCCAAAGGCGGGCGATTTATCACAAATAGTGCCGGAATGATAAACGAAATATTTTTAATGGGCAGCCGTCGTTTCATAACAGAAATAACTCGCGATGCGCTTCCGTTCGCGGCGAGCGACCCACATCGTTGCTCGACGAAGATCAGCATATAATTTGAACGCTGATAACAGCAACAATGGATTTGAATAGTTTCGTATTCGTAATGTGCGGCGTTGACAAGAAACGTGAACTGAAAGTGATATGAGTAGACACGATTTATGTTTAGCTATGTTAAAGCAGTTAGATTTCTCATTACAGGATTTCCTAGACTACGTCACTTATTTCGTAGTAGAAAAAGACGAATGGAAAATCAGAATCAGTGTTTATTTAAAGTTATCGTAAATTTTCAAAAATTAAGTGGTCATAAAATGAAGCATACACAATTCATTATTGACTTATCAAACCAAGCGTACTTCTATACTCGTAATTAATGACAGTAAATGTATTTCGTTTAACAATAATTTATTTCTTTTTAGAATTTTTTTATTGAAATAAGTGTAAGAAATGTAAATATTCATTTATTCCATTTTTTTTTATTTTTTACTTTCTAACTAACAATTACTGAATCGAATTCGTAATCCAGTCAAAACAAAACAATAAAGAAAAAGTGTTTCAAAACATTACGACAAGACAACCGCGTGTCAATTTCAAAACACTTCGGCTTCTCGGCCCCAGCGATTCAGGCTGTCTCCGGTTCAATCGGACCCGCTGAATTGGTGCGTGACAGTGAGCATTTCCCTTTTATCCGTCCGCGGAATGAAGCGTAGAAGAAAACGAGCGAGCAATTTGCCCGTGGAAAAGAAAAATCGGAAACGATTTTTTATTTAGCAAAAAATAAAATACTAAAGTCCTGAGAACTTGGCTCGCTTTGTTATGATCAATTTTGCGAGCGTGCTGATAAAAAACTAAATTTTTGATCTAGCTCAACTTTTCACAGATTATTCTCCCATTCTTTAGCTACACTTTGGTATAATACGATAGTGATTTTTTTAATTTTTGACTGATTTATACATTTAATTTAGATTACGATGAAAAAAATATATATGAAAAAAAATATATATATTTGAGATTAGACAATATATTTGAAACTAGATCTAAGTTCGGCAGTCCCCCCACCGATTTCTCACGAAAATTATACGGTCCTGAATATGATTGAAGAAGGAATCTTGATATCTTGATGACAATATTTAAAAAAAAAAATTAACCAGCTAAAAGAGGGAAATGGTGCGTTCGCTTGCGATAACGAATTCGGTGTCAATGGAACTGTCGGTTGTAAAAAGAAAGTAGCGGAGAGTGCACGACCATCAATTACGCACACACACCGTCACGGTTCAAGGCCGACGGAAAAGAATGAGCAGCAGAAGAAGAGACTCTTCGCGCGCGAAGAGGAAAAGAAGAAGAAATTGGCGAGCGTCGCGAGTGTCGCTCGAGAGCGGGGAAATGGCAGTGGGATTAAAATTAAAGGTTTATATTTAGTCGAGTAGGCGAGTTGTTGTCATGAAACAATCCCGAGCAGTCGGTGTGTGATGTTAGTGGCGGTCACATGGTATATTGGTTGAGTTTTGTACTGTGCGAAACTGATATCAGTCGACAGCGAGCGGTGATTACGCGTTGACGTGTTTGATTGTATGTTTGAAGATAACATGCAGGAGTTTCAAGTGAAGGAGTTGGACGCGCTTATAAGCGAGGCTCTGGGGGAGGAAATCGAGGTGGTGGAGCAGCGCTCGAAATTCCTGACTCCTCCCGGGGAGCATTATGGGAGTATCATGTTGGCTTTGACTGTGACGATTAAGAAGATTTCGGGGAAAACGGAGCAGCTGGATTTGGTCGCGAAAATGCTACCGGCTAGTGATATGTTGAGGGAGGCTTTCGATTCGGGGGTTACGTTCAAAAAGGAAATCGACGCTTATCTAAAGACGATACCCGCTTTAATCCAATTCCAACGGGACTACAACGTTCCCGATCACAAAATCCTGGATATATTCCCGAAATGTTACGGAGCCCGTGTTAGTCTTCACGGGGAGGATGTTGACGAAGACGCGGTGCTGATTTTCGAGAATTTAAAAACCCAAGGCTACGACACTGGGGACCGTTTCGTGGGTTTCGATTTAGATCACGCGAGGATGATTGTTAAAGATTTAGCTGCCTTCCACGCGGTTCCAATCGCGCTGCGCATTGCCCGGCCCAACGATTTTAAAGAAAAAGTAGGTCCTTGCATCATCCCCAATCAAGGAATCGAAACCCTGCCAGACGACATCGCGGCAGCTTTCACTGATAGCATAATCGAGACGGCTAAACAAATACCCGAATTGGAAAAATACTTAAGCAAAATCGAAAAAATCGTGCACGAAGCCAACGACGATATGAAGAACAAAAACCAACCACTTGTAACGTCCGCGTTCGCAACGGCCGTGCATTCCGATTACTGGGTGAACAACACGATGGTACTGCAAGATCCCAACGGTAAACCACTCAAGAACAAAATCGTCGATTTGCAAATAATGCAGTACGATTCCGCTATACGCGACCTCATCTTCTTCCTCTTCACCAGCGTGATCAACACCGTGCTAGACGCCCACTACGACGAACTCATCAAACTCTACCACGATACTTTCATCGATTATTTGAAAGATTTTAAAGTTGATTTAGAGCCGTTTTCCTGGGGGAAATTCCTCGAGGAGATCGAAGATATCGCCCCGAAGGAATTCCACCACGTCACCTTCATGCTCAAGCCGATTTTCACGGAAAAGGGGAAGATTAATAATTTAGCCGATTTCACTCCGAGCGATTGGGGCCGTAGGGATTTGATCGGGGAGGCGCACAAGCTGAAGCTGCGGGACACGATCCTCGCGTACGCGAGGAGGAACTGGATATGATCACGGTAGCTTTAATTCAATTAGGTTTAAAAAAATGCACAGATGTATAGATTATTTATTTTGTTAATAAAGTTTTATTTAGTGAACGTTTCGCTGGCTTCTTATTCAGTAATCATCACACAGATTTTCATCGACATTACTATAAATATCATTTTTTTATAAGCCATTTAAAATTATATTTTTCTCTCATTGCTTAAAAAAACCATGAAATAAATAAAAATGAATCTTGATTATTCTCTAGTTGTATATAAAATAGATAGTACGATATCCTTAGTTTCGTTTCACAATTTCAATAATACATTTTCACGATTATGTGTGAATAGCCTTTCGTTCTTTCGTAATGCAACGTATTGTAAAAAATATTCCGCATAGTATTGGATTCTCGAGTCAAACAACTGGGTTGTTTATTTCATCCTAATTTTTTATCCTCTTCAAGTGTGCCTTTTTCGCACTATTTATTCATTAACGGTATAACACCTTCATACATAACAAAACATTTCTAGTAAAATTCTGAACAGGCGGCTTTCTGTTCATATTCATGATTTTTTTATTTGATCAATGTATTTTAATGAAGAAATAACAAGTATAGTGTTATTTTTTCAGAAATTTGGAACTTAAAAATCACGAGTCAAATTTGAATAGTCTACATTCTTTGTACTATGAATAAGATTAATGGAAAGAGGAAAAAAAATCACCGAAATTTTAATAATTAAATCAATACTCTTTTCAATTATTATGAAATATGAATATATGTGATGGAATTTCAGCAAAAATCCGAAAATCTCCAAATAACTTAAAATTATACCAGAATGTAGCTAAAGAATGGGAGTATAAATTGTAAAAATTTCAGCCGTATTAAATAATTAGTTTTCATTCAATTTGCTCGTAAATTTGGTGATCGTAAATTGGGCAGAAATGTTGTTAGATTTTGCGATTTTTTTCTGACCGTCTTATATGATCTACAAAAATGATCTTAGTTGAAAATATAGCTACATCTATTACAAACATAACACTGAAAATGTCATTGTTGTGTATCATCTCTGAACTCAGTAATCTTGATCTAACCACAGACATGTTCAAAACGGCCGATCGGCGGGCCTCCATTAAACCGTTCTCATAAGGCCCATGTACATTTCTGGGAGCAATTAAAGTGGCCAAAAAATTACTGAAAATAATTATTTTTCAGGAATCTGAATAGTTTACGTTATTTCTATTATGAATAAGAGCTTCTATGATTTTTTTCAGATTTTTTTTGAGAGAAATATTTTTCACCTACATTTGTAAAAACTGTGGAAAAAAGTGGAATTTCGGCGAAAATCCAAAAATATCCAAATAACTTCATATTATACCAAAACGTAGCTAAAGAATCAGGGAATAATCTATGAGAACTTGAGCTTTATCAAGGAATTCGTTTTCGGTCAGCCTTCTCGTAAAGTGGGCTTTCGCAAATTTGGTGAAATTTTTGTTCAATTTTTGTGATTTTTTTCCAGCGGTCTCAGCTTATACATGAAGATGATTTTTGGTAAAAATGTAGCTACATTCTTTAGAAATCGAATGTCGAAAAGTTCGTCGTTGTGTGTCTTCTGCGAACTGAGTAATCTTGATCCAATTACAGTCATGTTCGAAACGGCCGATCGTCGAGTTTCCATTAAAGCGTTCCCATAAGGCTCCATGTAAATTTCACGGATCATTTAAATTAGCCAAAAATGATTGAAAATGATAATTTATCATTAAATTTATTTAATTTCTCACTTGATGAAGCATTTTTCAATGTTAATGTTAATAAAATAATTACTTCGTTTATTTCACTTAATATATACTTACCCTCTTAATATATTAAGAGAAATTAACCAGGAATTTTCTCTCTCTATATTTTTTTAACATTCAACAATGTTCCACCAAAATTTAAGTGAGAAATTAAACAAATTTAAATTTTTAACTTTAATAATTTTTTGCCAACCCCAACCTAACTTACGGTAATTCTCAATAAAATATCTGACCCGACCATTTTCTCAGGCTCTAATTAAACGCTCATTAATCTTAATTACTCCCGCGCGTGTTTTTCATCAACATTCCTCTTTCTCTGTATCTTTCTCTCGGGCATGTGCATCGAGATAAACGAACGCGTTAAACAGATGTTGAACTAATAACAGCCATGAACATGTATAACACAATGCTGTTTGAAAAATGGGTCAATATTTGTCGATAATTTTTGCGTTTCAAATAACGCGCCGTCAAAGTCGGCAAAATGTATTTTTTATGTTTGTTAAATTGAAATTGAATTAAGACAAGCCAATGTTTTTAATTAAACAAAAATGAAAAAAAAATGGGAAAGATTTTTCACTTTCATGGATTCTTATTTTATATAGGAAGCAAGGAATATTTTATTATTGATACGTATTTAATTTTTGTAATTTATCCTGAATTTTATGGTGATTAAATAAATGAATATATTACGACAAGACAAATTCGTAATATATATATATATAATCTTATATCCTTCTACCACATATTGGTGTAGGATTATTCGTAATATTTAATTGGATTAAATAGGGGATATAGGGATTTAATACATAATGTATAGAAATTATTTATTATTATTTAAGCGGTTATCACACGTTTGTACTACAAACGCGCATATTTTTGTATGGTTTATTTTTTTTAAATTTTATCCTACTCTACATAATTCCCATCAATAACAAATCAAGCCAACAGCTTTCTGCTCATTATTGCAAAAGTGTGTTTATTCAATAATCCAACAATGATCGAGTGAAAAATTAAGATAAAGGCCAATACCAAGGCCTCGACCCGTGTTTGTGTCCACAATCGAGCAAATAAGGACGTGTTCATGTTCACCACAATCACTTAATCTCCTTAATTTGTGTTACTTGTTCATACGGGCGAAATTAAAAAAAAAAAGAAATAACAATATTAAAAACACGGTCTTAATGGAAAAAGTGTAACAGGAGCCATGACCTTATTTTTATTCTGTGTTCATTTAGAAACGAAGATTTTGTTCCTTGTTATTACGGAACTTTGAAATTAATGAAGAAAGAAAAAAATCAATTAAATATTATGAGGCGTTGTGGTATCGGAAACGATATTTTTTTCTATCTATTTAATGTAGAAACCAAATTGTATTTTTTTACCACTAATGTAGAAGAAAATTGAATGATAATTAAGAATAATTATAGGATATTAATTTTTATGTTCCTTTTTTTTTCGTCTACTCAATGTTTTAAGTGCTGACGGAAAGAAGTGTTTAATAACCTCCATAAAATGCAATAAATAGAAGCATTTTATTTTTTAAAAATCTCGGCCTTTTTCCTACTTGACTTGTATAACTGAATAAATTTATGAAACTTTTTGAAGTTCTTAAATTTGTTTCTTCTATTAATTTTTATTAAATGGACATACAAAAA
Organism: Philonthus spinipes; assembly: GCA_963082785.1. Taxonomy (NCBI): domain Eukaryota; kingdom Metazoa; phylum Arthropoda; class Insecta; order Coleoptera; family Staphylinidae; genus Philonthus; species Philonthus spinipes. The sequence goes on along the minus strand of OY720308.1, from coordinate 136,860 downwards.
AAAGTTGCATTAATCGTACTACTAAATTATATTTATTCGAAAAGATAAAAATACATTTTATTATACATTAAATAAATAACTTTTTTTCTATTCTCTTCTTTGTAGAGGGACTTTCTGCTTCCACCTTATATTATAACGTTGTTTTTGCAATGTTATTTGCAAACATTTTATTCAGTGGGAATACAATAACATTCTTGTGCATACAATTAAAATATATTCTAACATTACAAATATCCTATTTTTTGTTTATCTATAAGCTATATTTAAAAAAATGACTAAGTTAGATACAGACTTAAGTATAATATATGTTTTCAAAGACTCAATAAATTCAATCCGCGTTATGCTTGAGATACTCGTTCAGCCATTCCTCGATCACTGGAAGATTGTCGTTGCTCCATTTCGTCTCTTCTTTGATGTTCTTCAAAGCGCGTTCGATCACGAAGTCGGCGGTGCCGAATTCTCCTTGCTTTTCCGTGTACAGTTCAGACACCATGTCGAGACCCTCTTGCGTTTTGAAGACGGTGGTTGCTGAGGTTATGAGGCTGTTCCATAGGTGGGGTTTATTTTCGAATCTGTAGAATAATTCAAGAGGATTTAATAAAAAAACAACAGTAATGTTTCTAAATGTGTTTTAGATTATTGAACAATAATTTATTTATTCATATACGAAATTAAACGTTTTACAAAATACGAAATGAAATGTTCAATGTATTTATAAACAGTCTGATGAATTTTAACAATACATAATACTAAAATTGAGAAAGAATGAAAATACTTTACCTGAAATGGATGAAAATTATTATTATTAGGAAACATTCTTCCTAGCATCGTGTACGGACTTCGTGATTTTTTCATATTTTTTCGAGGGAAATATATTTTCGTCGAAATTTGAATCGTAATACAAAAAAAACGGTCAAAAATCTGAAAATCGCCAAATAGCTTCACAACATACCAAAATGCAGTTAAAGAATGGAAGAACAATCTGTGAAAATTTGAACTCCATCAAAAATTTATTTTTCGATCAGCACGCACGCAAAGTTGATCTTTGCAAAATTAGCTGAAATTTTGCTCCACTTTGAGATTTTTTTCTATCGGCCGTAGACGGCCGGTCAATATGAACCTAGACAAGAATATAGCTACATTCTTTAAGAATACAACGCTGAAAACCCCGTACTGATATCTTTTTTGCGAATCTTTTAATCTAAGTCTAACCGCAGACTCGCCCGAATCGGTCAATTGGTGGGCTTCGCTTAAACCGTTCTTATAAGGCTCTCTGTTAATATTACCGCAGGTGATTCAAATAGCCCGAAAGGGATGAAAACGATTATTTTGGGGAGAAATAAATAGTACACGTTCATTGTAATATCATTAAGGACCTTCGTGATTTTTTTTCCGATTTTTTTTAGAGAGAAAAAAAATGTATGGAAATTTGAAATGTATGGAAAAAATGCAAAATCTACCGAAAATCGAAAAATCGCCAAATAACTTCAAAATATCCAAAAATGGAGCTAAAGAATAGGAGAATAATCTGTGAGAATTTTACCCCTAACAAAAATTTAGTTTTCGATCAGCATGCTTGCAAATTTGACATTCGTAAAATAAGCTAAAAATTTAATTAATTTCGCGATTTTTTTTATGGCGGTCACAAATATCCTATGAAGATGAGCAAATGTGTAAATATAGCTGCATTCTTTAGGAACCCGATACAGAAAACCGCATACCTTTATCTCTTTTGCGAATCTTGTAATCCAAGTCTAACCGCAGACTCGTCCGAATTGGCCAATTGGCGGGCTTCGCTTAAACCGTTCTCATAAGGCCCCATGTTAATTTTACCGGAGATGATTCAAGTGGCCCGAAAGGGCTGAAAAGCGATTATTTTGGGGGTAAATAAATAGTCCACGTTCGCGTAATGTCATTAAGGGCCTTTATGAATTATTTCAGATTTTTTGAGACTGAAAAAAAAAATATGGAAATTTGAAGAAATCGTAAGGGAAAAATGCAAAATTCGTCGAAAATCCTAAAATCGCCAAATAACTTCAAAATATACTAAAATATAGCTAAAGAATGGGAGAATAATCTGTGAGAATTTTAGCCCTAACAAAAATTTAGTTTTTGATCAGCAAGCTTGCAAACTTAACCTTCGTAAAATAAGATAAAAATTTCCCTGATTTCACGATTTTTTTCTGACAGTCACGGATATCGCATAAAGTTGACTGTAGGTGAAAATATAGCTGCATTCTTTAGGAATCCAATATAGAAAACCGCGTAATTTTATCTTTTCTGTAAATTTTGTAATCTTGGTCCAACCGCAGATACATCCAAAACAACCATTTGGCGGGTTTCGCTTAAACCATTCCCATAAGGGCCTTATGTTAAATTTCAAGGGATGATTCAAGCGGCTCGAAATCGACAAAAATGATAATTTTGGAGGAAAATAAATAATCGATATTCTCTCGAGTATCATCAAGGACCTTCTTGTAATTCTGATTTTTTTAGTTGAAAAAAAAAAGTCGAAAAGGAAAAAGAGAACAATTTTTCCTTGAAAAATTAAAAACAGTCTTAATTGAATTACAGGGAAACATACTTTTGCATAATTTATGGAATGACTGCGTAAATACTTTTTCACTCCACTGATAACCTTTGCACCGTTTCGACGATTACATTATTGAATTCTGCGTAATCAGTTTACACACAATTATATGTTCTGAGAAATCAGAAAAATATTTATATATATGGTATATATATGAAGCGTATAAAATCAATTTAAAATTTGATATAAATTACCACGTGGAAACGGTCGAAACCATCGTGATGTTAAATAAATAGACAAGTTAACATTACGATATATATGTTTTGTCGTTAGAAATCAATTCAATATTTTTAAACATAGTGTTAAATTGTTTACCTCCACAGAAGGATTTTAAGTGAAATAATAACCAATAAGGTTAAAGAGAATAGTGGGTGAAGATTGTGTGGAATAATATAAAATTTATTATTGAATTCTAAAATGTTGCCTCTAAAACATAATAAAAATAAGTTAATTTCGCGTGTAATAAAAAGGCTATCGACCGTTTATTTAATTCGTTGTATTCTCCCGAAACCGTCACCACTCCGCAAAATAAATTACAATCCCAAATATCAAGTTTGTCCGAACGTCCATAAACACATCAAATAAATAAATTTCACAAGTCGACCCGACGCCCGTTTCATGGATTCAAAGTCATGACCGCTCAACGCGCGTCGAATTTTTCAACACAAACATATTCACGAAAAGACGATATACCCTTGCCAGGCAGACGTGCCATCGCATTAATATCCCATAAAAAAGATACTTACATAACTGCAAACTTAACATATTAATTTCACCGTTCGCAATGACCCGATCGACACCGAATTTGCGCTTTCACGGTTGCGATCGGTGATTTTTTTGGCAGCGTCCTCCGCGCGGCGGCATTGGGAGCGGGTAACGTACATTTCCTCGTGGAGTAATTACACGTTACTTGGAAGTTGTACGAAACTGTGTCAGTTCATGGGAAGTTATCTCTTTCATGTGTTTGTGTGTGTGTTTTTTTTTTGAGGGGATTTTTGTGGTCTCTTATTGCGAATTCGAATTATATGAGAAGTTTTTCAAAAAAACCCAAATAACTAAACCAAGTGTCTTTAATTTTAAATTCGATATTAGTTGAAATTTTTCATCGAGTGATCTGAGAACCAAATTAAAGCTATATTAAGCTGCAAATAGTTTTGTTAATATTTATTTAAAAAGGCAACGTCATTTTAAATGGTAACCAAATTTGAAAATTTAACAATTAAAATGGAATACTCGATTTTTTATCATAATAATTGGAAAGATAACGCAAGCGCCATCTATTAAACTATTGTTTTATCGATCATTCTCAGTATTTTCCTCATTTAAATTACCAGAAAAATTCCGCCTTTTAATTACTGTAGAAAGCAATTTATAAATCTCAAAAATATTTCCACTGCAAATTATTTACTTGAGGAAGTCGGTTTATAAAGATCACAGGATAAAATGCAAAATTTGTGTGCACATAAGGAAATATCAATAATTCAGGAAATAAGAATCGATTGAAAAAAAAGGTCATCTAGTAGCGGATTGATTGTGATTTAAATCACGAAAAATGTACAAAAAACAAAACGCTTGAGATTCGTGCGTTGAATGCGTTTGGAATTTTTAATAAGAAATAAATATTCAGTAGTTAAATTCACAAAATATCCAAGATGGATTGATTGAATGTATTTTATTCATTTTTGTTTATTGTATTTATAATTTTTATTTTGCTTTACACAGAAGCTTATTCAGGCGATGCAATATACGATTCCTTATTACATTCATTGATAAAACGTCTAGACTAAGAGAGTTTACTTAGCCATTATATGCTAAGTTCCAATAGCACGTTATCTTATTGTTTTAAACAAGCAATAATCACACCTCTGAAAACCCTCATTGCCAATGCACACAGCGTTATCGTGTATTTATTTTATTTTTTTATCGATAAAGTAGTGCAAAGCCATCACTAGTTATCGATTGAGATGATTGTCGTTTAAAATAGTAAAAACTTGTTTATGGTGTTTGCATTACCATAAACTTAAAACAGGGCAGAAAGATCTCTGGTGGTGGTAACCGTTTGTTCTGTACAAGCATATTCTAGAAGATTGGAATAGATTTAAAAAAAACAACAATAATTTCGAATCCTTCCTCGTGTGAATTTGTTATTCACATCACGTTTTAATTAAACATTCCATTTAAAATAACACGCATCCAACACTGAAAGCCGCGTTACACAACTCGAGGAAGTGATAAATGCCACGACACCCCGAACAATATAAAAGCTTGTGAAAACAATTTTCATCATAATTTATCGCCTAGTTGTTTTATCTTTTTTTAATTTTGTTTTGCGCTGTTGTGTCAAGCAAATCGCACTTAAAAACAGTGTTTAAAGCTGAATTACATAAGGCGACAATGCGCGACTTATTGTACCGTGCAAGAAATAAATCACGGTTACATCAGAAGGTAATTCTCCAAATCGAATGGAAATTTACTCTATTTTTTTTTGTTGGTTTGTATGCGCGGAGGTTTTCATGGAACTTCCGCACCAAGGTGAGTTTACCGGAATGGATTTAAATTGCTCTCTTTTCATGCCCGCTTTATGTGTGTTAAAATATGTTCTTATTAATCGTTTTCGTTTTCAGTGTCAGGTGAGTCATAGACATATATTTTGTATTCAACTTAGTGTTACGTGTAAATTGCCGATGTTCATAGAATTATATAATTTGTTTATCACAGCAATCATTTTTATAAATTTAATAATGATTGGAATAAATGTGTGTTTATAATTGCCACATGTACAATTCAATTTTAATAAATGAAACACTTTTTAACTTATTAAAATTGAATTACACTTTATAACAAAGTAGAAGCCTAAACAATTAATATGTACAATTATTTAGAAAATTGCATTTTGAAATTGGAATATGAATAGATTATCGATCGGAGCAATTGTAAATAATTAATTTAAATTACATATTTTTTTACGTAAGAAACGTTCATATATATATTTGATTCATTAATTATAGAAAAGAGTATTTATTCACTTCGTCACAGTTATTTAAATTAAATCAAATCAAAATAATGCAATTAATGATTGTTATGCAACATCAAATATTCATTGTGTAGTTCAATGTCTGGCGAGGTATTTGCCCGAAAGTAGGTGTTTTCCCGCATAACATAAAAACAATCATTAAAAAGCGTGTTTACTCATTTTGAAATCGAGTCCGGAATAGAGAGGAGGATTCGAGAGCATATTTAGATATCCCGAATACTCGATTTCAAACGATATAAGAATAATCCCACCTTATTTTAATCGTATCCCAATTCTTCTCCAGGAAATTGAACAGAGTGGTGTATCCATTAGCTCCGCCTGTCAGCATGCTGAATATCAGGTAGATGTCATTGTCAGTGAAGTTGCCGTTTTCTTCTAAAACCGTGATGTTCAGCAATCTCTCGATTTTCCACGAGTCGACCGGACACCCGGCCAGCGTCTTCAACAGGTAGGTGCGCTCGTTGGCTTTCCGCGTCGACGGGAAATTGATGATGCGCTGCAGGCCGAATTCCCATTCGTCCTTCGTACCCCATTTGAAGACCGGACATATATATTGATTGGAAACACTAAAATAAGAAACAAATATTGATACCTAATCATTGCAGCTATAATTACTATGTCAAAAATGTTAACACCAATGATTCTACAGTAATTATAATGTTTTTTGAGAGGAATTTATAAAAATAATTATGTTTCATCAAATTACGGATTTCCTTCGTCGGGATTATCACTCTCCATCCACTTTTTGAAGGCAGCCTGCGCTTCCTCGATGCAGGGCTTGTATCCGGCCTGGCACAGGAACACCTTCGACGAGCTTCTTAAATGCGCCCTGCCTTCCGATTCGCCTTCTTGCGGTTCGTTGCCCAATTCCTCATAAAGCGGAGTCAGCAGAAGTCTGACGTAAGTCTGCGAAATAATAACAGCAAAGAGTTTCATGATTAAAATGTGAGTTCGGTGAAAAAAAAAAATTATCCCTACAGCAGTGTTTTGATTTTTTAAAGATTTTTTTAATTGGAGTCGAATCTGTCGACCCAGTCAAAAATAACCAAATTGAGGGTGCTCTGTGGGGATTGTAGGATGAATCAGGTACAAACAACTGACCTTATCTTACAACCTAGAGTATAATTAAGCGACTAATCAAGTTAAATTAGCCTTGCAGCAGTTTTTTATTTTTTATTTTTTATTTTTTTTAATAGGAGTCAAATCTGTGGGCCCAATAAAAGATAACCCAAACTGAGGGTGCCGTGGGTGGGTTTGAGGATGCACCCGACTCGAAAAATTGACACCTTCTTACTATTCGGAGTCTAATTGAACGACTGATATGTAGTTAAATTAGTCCTGTAGCAGTTTATTTTTTTAGAATTTTTTATTTGAGGCAAATCTGTCTACCCATTTAAAAATAATCAAAATTGAGGGTGCCGTGGAGAGATTGTAGGTCATATCAAGTACAAAAAATAGACATCATTATACCGCCCAGTGTCGTTGCAAACGACCAACGACACTGGGAAAAATTAGCCCTGTAGTAGTTTTTGACTTTTTTACATTTTTTTAAAAGAGGAGTCAAATCTGTCAGCTTTACTAGAAAATAACCCAAATTATGGGTGCCGTAGAGGGATTAGAGTGCGCACTAAATACTAAAAATTGACATTATCTTACTGCCCGGAATCTAATTAAGCTATTTGTGTATTTAAGTTATCCCTGCAGTACTTTCTTTTTTTTTTCGATTGTTTTTAATTCGAATTAAACTAGTTAAAACAAACCAATAATTTCAAACCTGGAATTTTTTGTGCACTTCCGAACTATCTATGTGCCTTCCGATGTGATCGATCATAGTAAAAACGGGATCCCAGGCCAAGTATTCCCTTTCGTATTTGAGGAAGAGGGTCATGTTCAAAGCAGTCCCGAAACAGAGATCGCCCGCGTAAGCCAAATTCCACGCGTCGTGCAACAATTTGGCTCTTGTGTTCACCGGTATCGTCGTCCTGACCTCGTTGTTCATCATGTATTGCGCCAGCATGTTCCAGTTCTTACTGTCGTAGTTAACTGGGAAAGGACCTTTAAGAAAACACAAAAAATAGAATATTTAAAGGCTGAAATACCTCTGATCGATAGCTATTTATATAAAATTACACACACACATACATATAGAATATTAAACTTAAAGCATCCTCAAAGTTTTAGAATCTACGAGTTATTTAAAAAAGTGAGGATATTAATAATAAAAGCCTACCGATTTCTTCAGGATTCACGATGATAAATTTATCGGCAGCTGGGAGTTCAGTGATGGTGATTTCGCGTTGTTTCTTTATCCACATAAGAGGAGTGGTTTTCTTAAAGTCCAGCTTGTCCTCTCTAATGAGCACCAAAGGGATCCACCATAAGAACTTTTCTTGATCGGGAACGTCGTGAGGCCTTTCTCGAAGATAAACTCTCTAAAATTTGTTAATTATTTCTTTAAGCTGCAGCCTCTTCTTCTGAAGTGTATTAATGAATTCCAACTTTAAATTTCGATCGTAATTGTTTCTATGAAATCAATCTCAGAGACGTTTTGAATAATATAAATAAAATTAATTATCTAATTAATTTTATTTATTTTATTAGAAAAATTAGAAAAGTGTATTCATTCACTTGGACACAGTTATTTAATGTAGATAATAATTAATAAATTATTTCTTCTTTAGCTACTGTGACATTTTGACTTACGTTAAGTAAGTACTTTAAAACAAACGCACATTAAAACAGTTACTTCTCGGGCATATACCCAGTCAGACATTGAATTACATAATGGACACTTTTAATATTTTATATTTTTTCTCATAGACTTAATAAAATTATGATCAATGAAGGTCCCCGCGTGCATACCTGCTGGATAGTCGCGGTGTTATCTCCGTAGTTCCTGGTGACATTGACCACAGGCAGGCGGTCCTTGGTGATCCAAGAGGCTGCGATCTCGTTGACGGAAACGGTGCCGTCGAGAACGCCATCCAGTCTCGCCTGTTCGGTCAGGGTCGCCCAAATGTCGTCCCCGAAGAACGTTTTGTATTGCCTGGAGGATGTCGATCAATCATGATTATGCATTTTCACACACACACATATAGGCGCGAAATTGATTATCATTATCGTTTGGCCGCTTTCACTTTTACATATATTCATGAATATAAACATCGACACGTAAGGTCAGTTCTCACAAACAGATCGTTCTTTAGATCGAATTCGGTGTTATCTCATATGTGATTATCAGAAACGGTTCGTGCGTAATTATTATGATTCCATTTACAAAAATCTCTCTTGCTTTGAAATTTATTCATTTTTTACTTGCAATTAAAATCATGCACAATTTTAATTGAAATCTAATTACAAGTTTAAATCAAGGTATGTTCAGCCACCATTCATCTAGCCTATGGATAACTAGTGATAGCCATTTCGGTTTTTCGAACCTCATCAGGCTAGCGTGTTCCATGTACAATGCCTTCATGAAGGCGGCTGAACGGATTTTGTATTGTTGTTGTATACCTGATATTAATCATAATCGTCTTTCATTTAATATGATACGTATTAAAATTAAAATAATTAACACTCACACTTTAAACTGTGAAGAAAGGATACAATTGTTAATTATTTTCATTATATTCTTCACGTAACTCCAAACCAATCATCGATGATACGTATTATGTCATTACATACCTGTCCGCCATGAATCTCTGCAAAGCCTTCTTAAAAGTTTTCTCTCCAAGGGTGTAATTCAGCATCCGGAAGACCAATTCGGTCTTCGCGGATGCTGAATCCTGTTTGATCGCCGTGCTTTTTCCGTGCGGGTAGCGCTTGCTGAATTCGTAGTAGATTGAATAGAGCATCGTCATCGGCCAATTGTTGAACGTTTCATTTCCATCATTCAGCTACAAACAAAACAAAAAATAAGAATTTCCTTTGCCAGTTTCCCTCCCACTTTAAAAGCTTATTTTCTTCTTCTCCTGGAATCCTCAGAATCTGAAAGGGGTGTCGGATTGAAAGCCTCTTTTCAAGTTTGTAATTTTGCAAATTAAATAAATCAAAACAGGTTTTTTTAATTTCACAGTTTTTTTAATGCTGTAATTGTTTTGCCAACATCAATCAAGAATTGTTTTGCTAACATGGTGACTACATCAGGCAGATGATTAATTAATTTGAACTCTATATTATCCAAATGAATTTTTCAGTCCCCAATTTTTTTTATGTATGCATTGAATTTTTTATTCCCTTAGAAGTGTTAATGCCTCGACACCCAAAACGGGTATAAGAGAGAGATTAAGAAAGAAATATTTTTTTATGTATTAATTTATGTAATTTCATCAAGTGGCATTCAATTTGTTGTAATTTCAATTTTTGTGCCGTTTGCAATTTTACTCTTACCTTGAGGGTTGTGTAAGCTGTTAGATATCTAGACAGGGCGTTGTTGACGTGAGCATCGCTCCACCAGAATGGGGTGGCGAGTGCGCCCAGCCATTGGTAAACCAATTCCTGAGAGATGTGCCAGGATTTCCGTCCGCCCAATTCGCTCTCTCTGAAACAAGCGGATTGAAGAATTACGATTAAAGTTCAGAAGTGGGAAAGAAAGCAATCAAGAAAAATATTGCGGGGACTAAAAATCGGCGAAGAATCTACAAAAAGAAGTGAGTAACAAATCCTGAGAATCCACTTACTCTCCGGATCCACTTAAAGCAAATCACTGCTGCTCTACGAGCAATGATTTGCGATTACGCAAGGAAAAAAATCACCGACCAATTTCTCCACTTAGGTGAATACGATATTTTGCGTTTTGTATTACAGTTACTTAAAAATATGTCTTACATAAGTCGAATTTTTCAATAACTTGCGGGGAGCGAAAACAAAAAAAAAATCGCGTAAATATATTCACATGGCTCTTTTTCTTTAGCACGCTATTATAAAGTCACGAAATTCTAATCAAGAACTTACTTAAACAATATCAAACCCCAGTTGTCGGCCGGCCTCGTCGCCTGGTAGTTGGGAAGCGCCAGACAGTCGAGTTTCGGCAGTGGATAAGGCAGGTTCCACAGTTCCTGCAGAGTCTTCAGCGATCTGACCACCTTTGCGCTGGCGTTTTCCAGCGAGGAAAGGTAGTCCGGCCTGCCCCAAATTTTTATCTGTACGTCCAGGTCCGCCTGGCAGTCGATCGAAGCGAAATCCGTCACGACGATTCCAACCGTGAAGGTGGACATGGCGGGAGTCTCTTGGAAGTGATCCCAAACCCAATCAGGTTCATTCGGCCTAAAATTAATTTATTAATAAAATTAAAAAATAAAACAGGATATATTTTTAGCGCTTGATTTATTTTTTTATTGTTTAAGCAATATTTCATAGCTTTTAAAGGATGATGAAAAGTGATAAAGTATTGCAAAAAAGGATTTTCCAACGATGAATCAATCAACATCCGATGCCTTTAACTCAATTCTTTACATATTATAGGAATACTTCAGAAAGTAAGGAATTGCAATTCCATTGACTTCAAAGTAAGGCATATCGAAAATATTGCTTTAACGATAAAAAAAGGAATCACTGGCGATGAAAAATTGATTCATAGTGATAATTCTAAGCATGGGTGAAGTTCAGCAAATCCAGGTTCATCAACGTGAAAGCATTGCCTATGCTTAAAATTATTTCAATTCATTAGTAAAAAGTCGTGCTTTGTATCTGGTGGTACAGTATTTAAAAAGCTGTTGCTGCTAAATGTCAACCTTTAAAAAATGCATTCCCATACTTACATGTCTTCAGTTCTCTCAAGAGGCATATTGGAAAGCGACGTCATGCTCTTCTTTCTCGCGATACTAATCAGGAACGGCACTTTGAAAGCGGGCTCGTCGAAACACGGAAACACCCTCCTAGCTAAATTCGGCCTGAAATGTGACGCCACGTACCACCTCCTCCCGCCAGTAGCAACGTCCACATAACTATGCCTGAACAGCCCCTCGCTGGTATCATTATACAACTTCCCCGCGAAGCTCATACTGATCTCGCACTGGGAACCCTCCCCCAGTTTCTTCTCCAGCTTGATGACGAGCAGCGGCTTCTTCGGGACCCGTTCCACCTCCTTGATCTTCAGGGCGACGGGCGGCAACGGGGTCGACAAGATTTTCTCCCTGAAACTAATCGACTGAATTTTGGTTTATGTGTTTTTCCGGTTGGGACTAACGTTTCGTCGTCGGGCGCGAGCTGGGTGATCGTGGTGGAGGATATTTCCAGGTCGCAGTGCGCGTGCAGGGTGATTTCGTCGGTGCTCTCCACCCAGGTCACGTTGATCCGGACCGTTCCGACGAACGTGCCCTTTTCGGGGAACGGCTGGATTTCCAGTTTGTAGTGGTTCGGGGTGATCTCGTTCGGTAGGCGACCGTCGGATATTAGCCCGTGTGCGGCTATTAAGTCTATGCTACGTTTTCTTAATCCGAGGGACTGAAAATTTTTAAAACACAACGCTTTCTTTTCTCAATTTGTATTTCGAATACATTTTCTACCTTATATAGTAATTCTTATTTGAACAATTGAAAAACTCTGTATTATTCAGCTCTGTATTACTTTGGAATTTTGATTCGATTATTCATTTTTTCATTCCCATAGGTTTCTTTATGTATTGAGTGAATTTTTATACAATAAATAAATTCTATCAATATATATATATATATATATATATAAATCCTACATATTGATAGAATTTATTGTTCCCCTAGCATTTTTATATATCGATTGGTGATACTTAAAATCATGGGGAATAGAAAAAATAACCCAAATGCTAGAGTAAAATTCTCTTCTCATTTATATATTTTCACAAATTTTCCACAGTTCCCACAGGAGAAACCTAGTTTCAAAAAATTATCATTGGTGATGAAAAAGATTTTCTTTTAAAAAGACTTGAATATATAAAATCTTGTATGTACCTAAATTATTTTTTTTAGTTTATGAAAATTAGTTAATTATAAATCAAGACTCATCTAAAATTACATCATACATGTTTCTTCTTCTTCTTTTATTTTTCTCATTAATTTTGTGTCCTAAATACCTGATGCGTGATGAGCAGCAATAACAGGAACCTCAGCCCTGCCGTAACCGACGTCATCTTTGAATAATTCAACTGTAACAAAGAAGAAAAATACAAACACGCATAATCGCACACACACACATAAAACATACGAAATGAAAAAAATTAACAGCAAGCATCAAACAAACACAATTTAATTACGCTCTCTTGGACAAACAAGGACTCGCCTGCCGGAAACTATAGGGTCTGAATTTTAAGTTTGTTTGCTACGGCTCTCTCTTTCTCTCTCTCTCTGTTTCTCTCTCAATATGCAAAATAATTCCACTTGAAGACGCTTTAATGTCACCGGCCGCTGTGACATTTCGGCCCGGGCCGTGCAATTTCAAAATTCCGTTGCGAAAAGCGTTTCGTAATTTGAATCTCTTATCCTTGGTGCGCGCTGGATTTATCGCGGTAGGTCCTTTTGTTTGGCTTACATTAAAATATTTTAATATTCATAATTAATTAATGTTTGTTTAATCCGAGTTTTCTTGCATTTTCAATGCCGTTTGTGTTCTTAATTTTTTTAATTTGAATAAATCAACATATCGACATGTTTACAATTATAATTTGAGATTTCTTTATAATTTAAATAAATCAACACAACGGTATATGTACAATAAGAATTTTAAATTATTTTAAATTTCAATAAATAAACACAATTACATGGCTACAATTAGAACTTTTTTCTAATTTGAATAATTCAATACTTCGACTTGTTTACAATAAGAATTTCTGTGCGTTGTTTGCCTTATTAAAATTCAATCCATTTATCAATAGAAAAGAGTATTTATTCACTCGGTCGCAGTTATTTAAATCCATTATGTAATTCAATGTCTGGAGCGCTATAGGCCCGAGAAGTAGTTGTTTTAATGCAGTACTTACGTAGTCAAAAAGTCGTAATAGCTAAAGAGGGAATAATTTATTATTTTCGAAATTATTTTTATTTAATTTATTTATCATATTTCAGGGAGTCGTATGTTTGAAATAAGAATAAATAATTTGAGTAAGATATGAAAATAATTAATAAATTATTTCCGCATTTAGTTCTATGACATTTTGACTTACGTTACGTAAGTACTTTAAACAAATGCACATTAAAACAACTACTTTCCGGGAAAACGAAGTTAAATTCCATACTTCGCTTATTACTAAATTAAGTGAATGAAGGAAATTTATTTATTTTTACTTCACTCAATGATATGCGAAGAAAGCAATTTTATATACTGGCACATCTTTATTTAGACTGTACAGATAATCTTAAAAATATAACATAAATCAATCAGAGCCATCGACCAGAGGTCTTTCTGCCCGAAAGTAGTTTTATTTTATGTTTTCACAATTTCCAATATCTCATATCACTCAAACGGAAATTTAACTATGATAATAATTTAGTAATTTGTTATATGCAACGGATCATACAATTTCCAGCATACTCGTATGCATACATAAAAGTACAAGCAGCGCAAAATATTTAGCTAAGCTAAACAAATTTACATAAGCACGTTATAAATTTTCTCATTCATCATCAAAATTGTCGGGAGAAAACCAGCCGACGATTACTCCAGCGCTGATAAAAGTACAATGAACAGCGTACAAACAAGCGTTTCAGGTTTTCACGTAGCAATTAGAATACTTTGAAAGGATTTAGAAAGGGTGAGTATTGAGCCAAACATATTTTGAATTTATAATAAATATTAATATTACACGGAAATACCTATGCTTGATAGTCAATTCCAAAAGGAGATACTCATGTTTTGTGGGTAATAACAAAATAATATAATCTAAATGTATCTCTTATTATTTCGGTGATTAATCAGTCTTCCTTGCTCACGGGTTATACCAAGTCGTAACGAAAGTGATCTATCCTAAGAATTTCCGCGTAATACTGTAGGCTTTCAGAATGATTGCTTTTTGAATATTGTTGTGAATAAATGGACTTTTCGGTCGGTAATACCGGTGGTGGATATAATAAAAACATATTCTATGTGTACGCTCTTGTTTCCATATTCTTTCAATTTCTATAGCTAGTACCATATTATTATTAACATCTTTATTCAAAGAATACACATGTTACATTATAAACATTTAATAGATTTGCATATATGGAATATTTCCTGGACCACGTCTGACTCGCCATAAACATTTAATATAAACAATACATAATAGTGTTAGTTAGTTCTGGGCTACCGACCAGTGGTCTTGTTATATTATTATTTTTAGATACAAGTAATTCGGACAAATAAAAAGTTATGTAAGGAATATCGGTTTTATTAAATTTTTTAAGTATGTTTCATTTATTTAAGTAATGGCAGTTTTCTACACAAATAAAACATTTTTCATATTTTTTTGTGTTAATAAAATTAAATAATTACAGGCTGATAAAATCAATAATCCCTACTTCAAGAACAGCAACAACAACGAAACCGCCGATAACAACGTAAAATTATCACATCTTCACGGCCCCGGATCGTTATCACCAGTACGTGCCCGGACGGTGCGATGCCGCGGATTTTAAAACGCCTGTGGAAAAATAATAAAAAAATATAACACATTCGATACGTGCGGATTAAGTGCAAGTGGCTACGACGGATTATTGTACGTTTCACGGTGCGCGATGCTCTTTCATTATCTACCGGTGGTGAAGCGTGTTTGCACAAAGTGCTGTCCAAATAAAGGCGCATTACGCGAGAGCGGTGATAATGAGTCTTAATGGGCGTGATGGAGACTTGTTTTTCGGTGCTGGTGCTGTTTGCCTGCCTATTAGCCTCCGTTGATTCCGTAAGTATTCAAATTGGATAATTTGTTGTAAACCATTTTGTTTTTAAGCAGGTCGGAAAATATAATAAACATTTTCCGACTTGCTTATAAACACCTTTATTTGGGATACATTAAAGCAAATCATAATTACTATACTTTTATTTATTTCGTGAGACTAAAACTTTAAAATGCTAGTTTTGCATTACATCACAGACAGATTCAACAAAATTCAATTAAATAAATCCATTCCTCTGTTGAATTGCCATTTATTAAATTATTTTCGGAAATATAACAAATATTAATAGATACTCCCGGCGCATCCACCATTTTAGAGGTAACTTCACAGCAGTACATTTTTTTGCTTTAGCTTGTTGTACAAATAAAGTTTATTAATTTACAGCTTTAACTACTTTATTACACTTTAGCTTCACTACTTTATCACGCTTAATGGACATGGCTTATACTGTTTGTTTTTTTAATTGTTATTTTAGACATGTCGAGAGGAGTATTCCGGTAAAGCCCAATGGCACCGCATTCAGGATTCCACCGTCGCGATCTCTGAACCCTCCTGTTTGGATCTCGCCGGGAAACACATAATCCGGGAATGCGGGAACGGAAAATGGCGCCCGGAAACCGCACCGGCGTGTTCCAAACTGCACACCAACAAAATCTGCCCGAGGAATTACATCGAAACGGGCGATTTGTGCCTGAAAATCACCGCGTTGAGGAAATTCGACGACCTGTGCCCATTTCCCGGGATTCGCTACTACAACTACACGTTTTTGAATTCCTCCCTGGATTTCTGGATGCCGATTAAGAGAGCAGAGAGTAGTTACGTGTACACGTCGATTGATAGGCGATACGGGAGGGAGTTTAAGTTTCACGATGGGAATATAAGCTCGGGGTGTTTCTCGAGGAGCGAGGAGGAAATAACGCCGAGCGAGTGTTCGGCGGTGCACCATCACGTCTGCGCTTACCGGCCTGAAATTCTGCTCGATTCAACGAAAAAAACTCGCGAGGATTCCAACGTGAGTTTAATCCTGAAATTCGATAAGAACAGGGAGAAATTAGTGCTGCAAATATACGGAGTGCGTAAATTGGCGAACACGACTGATTCCGGGGAGCATGCGGTTTACTGTTTTACAGACGCCTCGCGCAACGAAATGAAGGTTTCAGTTAAGAAAAAGCTGATTTACAGTTGTGGACACCGGAAAAAGTGCGATCATTTATTCTACGCGATTCCACTAAAATTCACGCACGCGGGACAGTACTGGTGCGAGGCGTATGACACCCGCGAGAAGCTGATCCGTTCGAAAACAATCGTCGCTTACAAAAAGAAGAAAGGAAACGAATACTCGCTGCGGCTTATACTGGAAAATATCTGCGAAGAAGATTGCGCGCTGATTACCCCCGAATTGATTTACGATTACTTAAAAACGGTTGGTTTTTACGAAATCTTGGATTGGATTAAAGTCGTCGTGAGGGTGATGAAGGTTGCGGAAACCGAGGAGCATAAACTAGACGTGATTTTCCACATATCAACCCTTGATAACAACAACATGAACGTAATCAGCGAATTTTATAGAATACGCCGGAATATACTGGAAAAACTTCCTGAAAACCTTAACTTCGTCTCTTTTCGCAGTAGTGAATTCTGCTTACCGAATAACTCAAACGGACTCCACTGGAAATTAACCCCAATCGGTAGTAAAATCACCTCGGAACCGCTATGTTTGGGCACGAACGGCCTTCCTGTGATGCGCTCTTGTGTGGGGGATTTCACGCAAGGGGCTTTCTGGGGCGAGCAAAATCCTTGCGAAAAGAATGTTAAGTTAGCGGCGCAAACCAGGGAGCTTCTGAAGATTTCCACGAGTGAAGTTGATGCGAAAGACGTAGAGAGCCTTAAAAATCTTACTTCAAACCCCGAAGTGTTGACCCCTTTGGATTTGTACCTCGTCGCGAATACGTTTAAGGTTTTTAACGTTTCAAATCCCGAGGATTTGGCTTTGGAGGACGTTGTTGATACAGTGGAGAATATTTTAGAGGGGAGCCATGAGATTTTCGAGGAATCACAAATTTATTTAAACGCAACCGACACGCTTTTAGATTCAATCGATAAGATCCTAAACGACGATTCTTTACTGGAAGGAATTAATTCGGAAATATTCTTTTTAAGGAGAAATAACGTGATCATACAAATATCGAAGCCGTTTCTGAGTAACATCACCGGAATCGCCGTTTATCCAGAAGAAGTCAATCATATGGCTCTAGGAGAAACATTTGACGATCTAATCTACGATTCCCTCGATATATCCGTTTACGTCCCGCAAAACCTGCTCGAGAGTTTAATTGACGAGGATGATTCAGACGCGAGGGATAACCTAACCATAATCATAACCATCTTCAACAATGACAAGCTTTTCATTTCAAACGACTCGAGCACTTCAGGAAGAGTCGTCAGTGTGTCCATCCCGAATTTCGGAATTTATTTAAAAGAACCGATTCCGCTGCTTTTCAAAAATCTGCAAACGGAAAACCGAGCGGAATGCGCTTTTTGGGAATACGGAACGCACGCCCCCAATAAAACAGGACACTGGTCGAATAAGGGCGGAAGTAATTTAGGTACCAAAAACGAAACCTACAGCGAATGTGGTTTTACCCATTTAACGCACTTCGCGTTGTTAATCCTGAGCCAAAGGATGATCGTCGATGAAGGGGATAATCATGTTACGGATTTAGAGGAGGTTTATGAAAGTAAAGTGCACCATCTCTATCTGAATATTATAACCCTTGTTGGTTGCTCGCTTTCTCTGATTGGAATCGCCGGGATTTTCATCACTGGAATTTGCTTCAAGCGCTGGCGGCAGAAAGTCGGGAGCAAGATTTTAATCCAGCTTTCCATAACGATTTGTCTGGAAATGATCGTCATCCACATAGCAGGCTCCGATTTCTTACCCAACTACACGCTAGGCTGCAACGTCGTGGGGATCTGCCTACACTACGTCGTCCTCTCGAAATTCTCCTGGATGTTCGTCTCGGCAATCCTTCAGTACATACGCTTCGTAAAAGTCCTCACCGTCCTTCCCCCTAGACTAATCCTAAAAACGATGCTCTTCGGCTGGTGCGCCCCGCTCGTTCCCGTAATAACCGTCGCGCTGTTCTGGCCTTCCAACTACAGCCTCGGCTCGCAGAATTTCTGCTACCCTACTGGAACCGGCTTGTACGTCGGCTTATTCCTCCCCGTTGTGCTCATCGTAGGCGCGAACCTAATCGTCTTTACACTAATCATGAGAAACATCCTGGAGAACAAGTTCCAGAACAACGGGCGCGCGAAGAAAACGCAGAAGCTGCAGATTTATTTGGGCGTCCTGTTGTTCTTCATGCTCGGCGTGCCCTGGATTTTCGGGATCCTCGCGGAGATTCTGGATAACCCGATTTTTAAAATTATTTTTATTTACCTGTTTTGTTTGACGGCGACCTTACAGGGTTCCGTCTTGTTCCTGTTTTATGTGCTCCTGAATCGGGACACTAGGAAATTGTGGGCGTGCGTTTTTAAGGAGGACAAAAGTATTGAATATAAATAATTAATTAAATAAATAAAGAGTGTCTCCCGCAAAAAATTGCGTTTTATAATTTAATAATGCATTTTCAATCAAATCTCACAGTTGTTAAAACTTTACTGATTTTAGAGAAATAAAACAACATTTTTGAATATTTTCAAATTATAACAAAAAATCAACTAGGAAATATATTGGTGAGTACGTGTAGTTTTCTCAATTAGTAATAATAGATACAAAAAAATACACAAAATAATAAAAGTTACAAAATTAAATATATAGTAGATATCTTTTAATTGGCTATCGACCTGTGGTCTTTCAGCCTTCTGCACATATATTGTTATTGTTAATATAATTCACTTGTATTCTTGTCTACTATTTCATCAGTTGGTAATATTTTATATACCTTATATTTTAAGAAAGGAAATTATGTGTTCGTGATTATTTCAATAATATTTTTAGAAATATATCGAATGGGAAAAATCCGTCGAAAATCCGAAATAAATAAATGGCTCAAAATATACCAAAATGTAGCTAAAGAATGGGAGAATAATCTGTGAAAATTTGAGATTCTAAAAAAAATTATGTTTTGAACAGTAAGCTGGCAAAGTTGACCCTTGAAAATTGGGCTGAAATTTTTTTCAACTTTGCGATTTTATTATGAAAATCACAGTGGTTTGGTGAAGATGGTTTAAAGTGAAAATATAGGTGCTTTTTTTAAGAATCGAATTCTGAAAACCCGATTCTTCTATCTTTTCTGTGAAATTTTTAATCTTGGTTTAAATACAGAGGCGTTTGAAACGGCCAATCGGCGGGCTTCGCTTAAACCGTTTTCATAAGGCTCCCTTTTAATTTTACCAGGGCCGATTCAAATGGCCTGAAATTAACCAAAATTATTTTTGAGGAAACTAAATAGTCTACGACTATTTTCATGATTTTTCAGATTTTTTTATTTGAAACAACGGAAATTTTATCGAATTTTGAAAAAAAAAGACAATGTTAACTTTATTATCGCATTATTTTTCGAACGTAATAGAAAGAATTAAAGAATGTATAAAAATGTGTATATTAAGAATTTAAAAACGTATAAAATAGGCTAATAGACAATTAAAGTATATAGAATGGTTATTTTTTTTATATATTAATAACATTTTTGCATGCTAGGGGGAGCGGATTCCGAATTAGACGAAACGATCAACTCGTTCGGACTCTTACAACTACTAGGAAATTCCGAATGACATACTATTGCAGGAGTTCTCACTCTATTAAACATAATTTGATACGCCACCGAAATTTAGTCCTAATAAACGGGATCGACTCATTCCGAATCGTGCGACTTACCTCCTTTCTATGCAAAGAAAAATATTAATAAAAAAACACTGCGGTATTTCGTACAACCAACTAAACAAAAATCACATTTCAGCACAGCCCTCGCCGATGCACCGACACCGTTTGTGTCACGTTTCGTGGCACCGGCACTTACTATTTAGATTCAAACGACAATAAAGAGCGTTTATCCATTTAAAACGAATTACTATTAAATTAGGTGCTACCGGCCCGGGAATTGGCAAAATGGCGTTTGAGTGCATGTACTGATTCGAGCGTTTTAACCATGATTGACAATGCGATGCGGCGGCGGCGAAAACAGAAAGATGAAGGAGGAGAAGAAGAAAACGCGCCGGTAAATTGGTTTTGAATGGGTTAGAGGTCGGACAATTGGGCGATCGTGATTTCGTAATTAAATTTGGAAAAGAATTTGAAACAATAATAAGACAGAGCTATATACAAATACATCTTTATTCGCATAATTTTACATAATTATTATTTATTTATAGTACATATATGCAACATATTGTGAAATGGCTATCGACCATAGGTATTTCAGCCTAAGACAGAGTTATTTAAATAAAAATAGTTATCATTTCTCCTACATATTAATTATTAAACTAAATATACTTTGTTTACATCTTCTGTAGTTAAAAATGGAAAGACATCGAAATATATCTAGTTTAGTACGAGAAACGACAAGTATTTTTATTATTTAAATGATATTTAAGGAAGTAGAAGCCTTAAGAAGTAATCAAATTTAGTTTAGTTTAATTTAGCATAGTTTAATAATACAAACAAAGCAAGCGTATTTTCTTTTTGTAAATTACGATGTAAAATAAATTAAATAATAACAAATTAAATAATTTGAAAAATGCATTTTCGTTCGACGTTCGCTACGCCACTGGATTGTTTGCTGTGTGCTTCTGTTTTCTCTACTATCTGATTCCAGTGTGTGTTTGTGCGTTGATAATAATGGACTAGTTTCGCGTGTTTACTTAATAGCTCTAATCTTTATGGTTGCTTCATGAAATTGAGTTTGTAATAAAATTGCACAAAAAAATGAGAAAATTAAATCACATTTAAATGCGAATTTACTCTTCTGACAATTGTTTAAGTCTGACAAGCATTCAATCACGTGCTAAAACATTACAGTACAGCAAAACATTTTAATGTTTTAAATGCATCATTGAAATTATTACAATTCAAATAAAGTTGAGAACATTTGTTATTATTCGCTAAAAGAATTCACTGTTTTCACTAAAATCCTTGGAATGCGTCAATTACACGCAGGTTTTTGCTGTGGAGAGCACGTTTCCAGATTACAAGCGTATTTATTTATTACAGACGCTTGGTAATTATATTTTATCACAATCCATGGACCTCTAATTTATTTATTTATTTGTTTATACAATATAATGCACAACAATAGGTTATACAAGTTGGTCAGAAAATTATTAAATAAAATAAATTGAAAATTTTTTTAGAAGAATTTTTTTATCGAAATTTAATTTTCCTGAAAAAAAAAATGTGGCTTTTCATGAAAAATCCGAAACTCATGGAATTACTTAAAATTACACCAAAATATTCCTAATGAATTGCATTAACTGTATAGATTTAAGCAATATGAAACAAATGGTTAACGTACAGGAGGCGTGTAAAATGAGCGCAAAAAATATCAAACTTTGGGAATTTTCGCAGACAAACAAAATACTGTCAACTCATTAAGTTTCACAATAAAAATATAGATGAACCCTACCCGAATTTCATGCTTCAAACTAGAATATTGTACCGCTTTTATGAAGAACATTATCTTGGTTTAAACAACTCGGCATGAAAATGCGTTGGTGATGAATAGAATATTATATTTCGTATCGAATTATTAATTAATTTGCTTCACAATAATCAAATTAATAACATTTTTCAATCAATACAGGTTTTTTTTTAATTTTTATTCGAACCAATCCTCTCATTTTGCGATTCGCTCGCAAAAAAAAACTCAAATTCCTCGCACTCTCATCCAGTTCGACCTC
This sequence comes from Philonthus spinipes, assembly GCA_963082785.1. Taxonomy (NCBI): domain Eukaryota; kingdom Metazoa; phylum Arthropoda; class Insecta; order Coleoptera; family Staphylinidae; genus Philonthus; species Philonthus spinipes. Next base: position 114,494 of record OY720308.1, on the reverse strand, counting down.
GTGTCCGCGCGCGCGATTGTGTGTTTTGTGTTAGTGTGCGGCAGCGGCACATGGTGCACGTCAGTGATATTTTATTAACGAGGCTAGGTAAATAAAGAAGTCAATAAATTAGCGATCGGACACCGAAGAAAGAAAAAAAATACAGAGAGTGAATAAACGTTGTAAGTTGGACCGTGAGTACCGATCTGCGCGATGTCGTATCATTAAAATATTAATTATTGAAAACTCCTCCGCCGGCTGATGGGTGGTGTTATTAATTGCCCGTATGAAAAGGAAAACTAGCGATTAAATTGCTGCCGTTTTCCGTTCAGCACCCCCTCATTTACTCGTTGCCTTTTTCTTTTCTTAATTATTCACACGTTTTTTTTAATAAACCGAGATGGTCTCAAAAATGTAAATGATGATAATTAGTTTTTTTTGATACTATAATCCTGGTATATGTGATTTATTATTATTATAAATGTTTCTCTACTGTTCATAAACTTTCCGTTGTTTGTACTTCAATCGTAGTTCTAATTCAAACGAATCAATTCTCTATCAGCGGATTATTAAAAAAACCTCAAGAAATCGACAGAATCGTGTGTGAATTATAAATCCCTTGTGATTTATAGTTTTATGGAATAAATCATTTCAGAGACGTCATACGAAATGAGGGATACAACCACATCGGAGTTCACCGACGAGGGCACGAACAGGAACGGGCCGAAAGTGTTCAGCAATAAAAAGGTCGCGCTGTTCATCACGTTTTCCATAATATGCTCAGCTGGAATAATTGGCTTGGTGTACTCTTTGAAACTGAGTATTAATAATAAAGTAAGTAATGATAGAATTTAATTCGTGTTCTGTTTGAAAATGCAGAGTCGTGTTTTATAAAATTAAATAATTTGTATTTGAGCTGCTTATTAAGTAGATAAGTAGCTCAAATACCAATTATTTTCACTTTTACTGCACTAACTTGAACTCATCTATAATATTTATATTGTTGACGCTGCAGAAAGTGTAAAACAACGCTGCTTTTGGTTTATTTAAGCACTCTGGATACAATTTCTTTGTCTTAGCTTGTTACTAGTTGTATTAAGACTTATGTAGAGAAAGAAAAGTTGAAGTATGTATTATATTTTAGTAGTTTAGTCCTTCATTTTTATTTTTTCAAATCCATAATTATCTCTTTCTCAATTCTCAGATGTTAAGACACAGCTACCTCGGATTTTCCATAGAAGAAATTTTGAAGAGACCCAACCTACCCAAAGACATCATCCCGCAGTATTACCGCCTGTATATCGAACCGGACTTCAACGGCAACGGCACCTACAGCGGCCAAGTCACAATCTCGCTCGAGTGCAAACGGCCGACCAAGAGGATCGTGCTGCACTCGGCGAATTTAACCATCAGCAACGTCGAAATCAAGACGGTCGTCAGGTACGCGAAGGTGATCAACGTGACGAACGTCGACGGCACGAAGGAGATCCGCGTGAATGATTTTTTGAATAAAAAGATAAACGTGTCGGAGAGGTACGAGGGGCATTCGAAGGTGGTTGTTGAGTTGGCGGAGGTTTTGGCGAAGGGCGAGCGGTATTTTTTGAGGATCGATTTCTCGGGGGGAGATTACGGCGGAGATGTTGGGTTCGTCCAAAAGGAGGGGCGCGAGTGAGTATTGCGTTGAGTAAAACAATCTGTGCTATCTGAGATTGACAACAAATATTTTAATATCTCTCGAATTACCTTTTTCATTTATCACTTGGTGAAACAATATTACCGTAATTATAAATATTTTAATATTGTTATACATTCGCCCTTCAACTATTGTTGCTTACAAAAAACGGTAAATTATTGTTTTTGATAGGACATTTTTTATTTTTCTCAGTAATCCCGCGATAAAACATTGTTAATATTAGATTAATTTTGTAAATTAAATTCACTTCGTTGAGTTTTACTTATTTTTATTTTAACTTCAACTAGTTTCAGCTTAGTACCATTAACAAGAAAGATGTACAAATTGATAGCTATGTGAATATTTAGATTATTTATAATTGATTTTTTTATAACTATTTTACAACTTAAAACTATGTATGACGCAGTGCAGCCCCCGTTTATAAATTATTTAGATTTTTATTATTATTTCAGAATTTTTATTTACACCAACACGCAGCCGATTTACGCGCGGAATTTGTTCCCATGTTTCGACGAATTCGGCTTCGATGCACATTTTGAAATCAGCTTGGCGAAGAGGACGAATATGGTGGCGTTGAGTAACACTTGCTTGAAGGATTCGGAAATGAGGTGGGTGCAAAAAATTAACGCAACACCACGAAAGAAATAAAAATGTTTGAAAAAAAAGTAGAAAAAAATTCCTAATTTATGCCCATTTGCACCGATTTTACTGCAAGACCTTAAAGTAGCTTTAGTTAAGGGTTCGTTTTTTTTACGGGTACGGTTTAGTGCAAGCATGCATGTACCTCATTAGATCCCTAATGGCTCCTTAAAATGTAAGGAAAGAATAGTGGCGATTGTATTGCACCGCTCATGTAAAATCTCCTAATTTGAGGGAAAATCTACGGGAATTAATTTGTGTTCTGAGTAATGTTACTCCTTGATAATGGTCACAAACGGAATTAGTCGGAAAATAAAGTAAAATTTGTGAAATTTAAAAGAAGAAATATTTTTTTAAAAATACATAAAAATGATTAGAAAATAATTAATAAATTATTCTCTATGACATTGACTTACGTTATGTAAGTACTTCAATCAACTGCACATTAAAACAACTACTTCCCGGGCAAATATCCCTCCCTACATTGAATTACATAATGTACATCTGCTGTTGCATATCAATAAAATATTGCATCATGTAACAGATTTTTGATCCGAGAAAACTCTTTTCTATTTAAAGAAATATTTTAATTTCCTATTAATTATTAAATAAATTTGTACGATAATAATAAGAAGAAAAAAAATGTTAAAATTTGAAGTAAAATAAAAACATGGTTTGTTTCAATAACGTTTTACTTTATTCCGAATAGTTTCGGCTTCCAGCCATTATCAAATTTAATAATTAACACTGTTGTATCCTTTATTCACACTTTATTTTCTAATGATTAGATATATATATTTCAAGTGCTACGCACTATATGTCTAACCATTAGTAAATAAAGTGTGAAGACAGGATACAACAGTGTTAATTATACATGAATATACTATTCACGAAATTTAAAAAAATCAAATTGTTGTTAAAAAAATTTCAGTGACAAACACCCGGGAATAGTGTGGAATCATTTCGAGACGACACCGTTGATGCCCGCACGCCAAGTCTCTTTCGCGATCGCCGAAATGAAGGGCGCGGACGTCCCTACGAAAACGGCCGGAGTTGTCGTGAAAATTTGGTCGCAACACCCCAACCAATTCAACAAGCACATCACGAAAATCACCAGCGATATTCTGACCTTTTTCACTAATTACTTCAACACGGATTATCCTTTAGAGAAACTGGATCTCGTTTTGGTCCCACACTTGAGTGAAGCCGTCCAGGGACACCTGGGTTTGATATTTTTAAGAGAGGATCTGTTTTTGCTGAATTCTGCGAATGGCGCTTTTAACTCAGTTGCGCGGGTTGTTGTGCAGCAATGGCTGGATGCGATGTTTGCCGCTGATCGGGGATCGTTGATGCTTCATCGGGGTTTAAACACATACCTGTCGTATATATCAGAAACAGCGGTTAGTATTTTCTTTCACTCGTCCATTTCGTTCATTCTCTTTCTCCAGATCCACACCTTGTTCTTGCTATTAATCCTCATCTGACAAAACTAGATTACTACAAACATTTTTGTGGCCTTCTATACATTTGCCATATTTCATATCATAAACAGCGGTTGGTATTTTTTTTTTATTTATTCATTTATTTGACTCTTTCTTCAGCTCCACACCTCTTTCTCGCTATTATTCTCTTCTCTTTGTCTGTTAAACTGCATTAGCTCTACTGATACTTTGGTGGCTTTCTATACACTTACTATCTTTCAAACATCTACTCTGTCCAATACATATTTGCCTCTATCTCCATTCTCAAACGGGTGATGAAATATCCCTTTCATTAAAAGAGTTTTTAATTCAGAGTGTCATTACAAAAATGTGCAAAATTAAATATGTTAAAATTTTGCCACGCATAATATCTTAAAATAATTGGAGCCGATGAGTCGTAGTGAGTTGTGAAAGCAGTTTTCTCTTTTGAGCGAAATATTCATAAAATAATTCAACAATTTCAGTTGGTGCATCCAAGCGCGTTGGATAATTTTGATTTGGAGATCATGCAGCCTTCGTTAATCGAAGAAGCGAGCACCGTCGGTGGTTTCAACCTGTCTAACAAAATAAACGATCGAAACGCGTTGAATATGTACGATGAACAAGTCGGAAATAAAATCGCTTCGGTTTTCCGGATGATTGGTGGGGTATTCGGAGAGGATATATTCAGAGAAGAATTAATGAGGATTATAGAGGAAAGGTAATCTTACTCATATATTAACAAAAAAGGAGAGAAATAAATGTAAACACTTATTTTATACAATGTTTTTAATTTCAGTTGCCTGACAGGTATCACTTAATTCAATTTACTAATAAAATATTCACAATGTTTTACCAATTCATTAATGAAAAAAAAAATGTTCTATATAAAATATTTCCATTTTCTTTTAGTAACCATCATTCCGTTTCGAATAATTTTGGAAACCCCGATACGGATTTTGAGAAAGTCATGCGATCCTTCCTTTCCCTGACTGGATTTCCTCTCGTGACTGCTACGATAAACGAATATACCTGCGTATTGAAGATCGAGCAGAGGGTTTTCGGAACGTTTGTGGACAATTTCGGAAAATGGATTATTCCCATTAACTACGCACTTAAAGGAAACGGCAACAGTGAATATAGTGTATTTTTAGAGCAAAGCAGGACGAAAATCAACCTTAAGTGCTCGAATAATTCGTGGATTTTACTTAACATCAATCGAAATGGTGGGTGTAAATAAAATTGTAGCGTTATTGAAAACATTAATGGTTGGGTAAAGTTTTCCGATTGTATTTTAAAATATTGTTGCAATCTATAAATACTGAATGAAGTTTTGTAATAAACATGTACTACAAGTATAAATGTCAGGTTAAAGTAAACGCAAAACCGAAATTAATTAATGGTTGAGGCTGTTACGCGATGAAACTCCATAATATACTATTTGGAAATAAAACAATGTTTTTTTAAGTTTCACAAAAGTGTTTATTCCATAATATACTAATTTTAAATAACACATTTTTTTAAGTTTTACAGAAGTTTTTATTGTAACAGTATCTCTACAATAAAGTTTTTTGTGAAACTTAAAAGAAAATATTGTATTTACAAAAACCGAAATTAACATTAACATTAAATTTAATGTACAATATACAAGAAATTCATGCAAATCAAAAGTAACAAAGTAGAAGCCTCAACAATAAACAATGTATTCATATTTATTGTTATTATACATTTTTTTCCTGCATTTCAGTTTATTATAGAGTTAACTACGATGCGAGAAACTGGAACGCGCTCATAAATCAGCTGACCAAGGATAATCTAAACGAAATCCCTTTGTCAAATCGCATCCAGCTCATATACGACGCTTTCGAGCTGGCCAACTATGGGTACTTAGAATACGAGACACCCTTCAAATTGCTCTCGTATTTAGAAAACGAAAGTCATCGCGCGCCTTGGAAGGCCGCTCTGGATTCGTTAGGATGGATAGAGGACATCGTTGCGGAAACGCTTCATTTCGGAATTTATAAGGTAAATTAATTAAAAAAAAATGTTGGAGATATAAATCTGAACTGAATAAATGTTTCGATGATTATAATTGATTATAAGGAAATTGATATTTTTGATAAATTAAAATGTTTAACTCCTGTATGAGATTGTCATTATCTAAATCATAATTAATAATTATAGAAAATTAAAACAGTGTTCCATGATTGGTTGTCTCAGCTATAATAGTTTGTTATAGGTTTGTAGATACATTACGAAATGTAATAAAGCCTGTTTTTTTTTTCTTTTAGAATTACACACTACATCTACTTGAGGCACACGAGGTTTCTTACAACTTTTCCAACCCCGATCCAATAAACATTTTGAAAATGAACAAAATTTGCGCGATGGGATACAAGCTTTGCACCACGAAGGCCTTACAAATCTTCGATGAATTCTACAGCAACAGCACCCAAAATTTGATGTAAGTACCAATGCTAATAAAAAATACAAACTTTTATTATAGTAAACAATAATAAATCATATAATATTTTAAATTCCCTTCACTATAGCTTAATAACCATAATCGAGTTTTTTAATCCATACTCAAAAGAATCCATAATTTTATGAATTTGGAAGTTGTTATTCAATTTCTGTGTTTTTAAAATTCAAAATATAATTTTGTAAATGATTGTACAAATGTTTATTTGCTTCAATAAAAATGTTTGGTTAGTTATTACTTTCGCAAGTCACTTGATTTTTTTAATTACTTATTCATATGAAATATCTACAGCGCATTACCAGAATTGAAATACACAATCTACTGTTTGGCAGTCGAATCGGGACCTGAAGAGTACTGGGACTTCATCTGGGAATTGTCTAAAAACGCTACAGGATTCGAGAAGGAAATAATATTTTTAGCTTTGGGATGCAGCAGGGAAACGTGGAGATTATCTAGGTGATTTAATTTTTTAAAATAATTAAGGATTTTTTTCTGCAAACATTTTAGAATGCAAATTCTAGTAATTTTTCCCTATTTAATTTTAATTTAAATAACTACAAAGTGTTAAACATCTCTGTATTTATATTATTTTCTCACAGTTATTTAGAACGCACCTTAAATGAAGAAATCAGTTCTGAATACGTGAAAACCGTTTGGAAGTCGCTGTCGAAAAATCCGGTCGGAAAAATAATTGGAATGAATTTAGTGGAGAACCGCTGGGACGACATTTACGAATCGTACAAAAACAAACCGAATTTAATCAGTGCCATCATTGTTGAGTTTGTCAATAGTTTAACAACGGAAATGGATTCGAAAAAGGTTAGAAATGAAACAGATATTTAAGTTACTCAAAGACTGATTTAAGTAATAAAAGATTGGCATTTATTTTAAACTTCGTTTGAATAATGAAAACACTTTTTACTTTGTATAACTGCGCTTTCATTCTCGACGTCAATAACAGAATAACCCAGCAGAAACCTTAATAATTGATAAATTAAGACTCTGTTTCCTGTGCTTACTAAAAAACACTTTTATTGGCATAAACAATAACAACAACAAAGGAAGAAAAAAAGATATTACGTATTTGTTATTTGGCTTTGAATGAATTGATGCCCGGCGCACCCACCAAATGTTACGAGATATGTAGTGTGTGTGACATTTGGTGGATGTGCCGGGCATAATTCATTCAAAGCCAAATAACAAATACGTAGTATCTGTTTTTTCTTTGTTGTTGTTATTGTTTATGCCAATAAAAGTGTTTTTTAGTAATTTAATGTTGGGATATTTTTCATTAATGGCTGATTGGAAAAAATCCTATACCAAAAAACAAACAAATAAAAATAGCTATGTGTCAATCATGATACTTTCCCCGCTGAATACGGTGAAATAAGTTTTTTATTAATAATTTTATAGGAAAGGAAAAATTATTATTAATTAAAAATGGATTTGAAATTTGTTACGATCCCAATACTTTCCCTTAGACAGGGTTCCGGAGAAAGTAAAAATATGTTGGGATGTAGCAAATACGTCATATCTTTTTAATAAAAATATATGTTAAACTTGACCAGTTTTATCTCTATTAAAAAAATCAATTAAATAAAGTCTAATTTGCGAGTTCTCGAATATTCAAATATACACATTTTGTTTTTCAGGTGGCTGATTTCTACAACAAACACCGAGCCGACTTAAAACCAATGTCCGAATTAATAAAGAACGCATTAATGAGAATCAAATTGAAAGTCTCTTGGAAGGAAAAGCATTTCAACGCCGTTTTAGCATTATTGTCGGAATACTCGAAAAATACCCCTTTTGAAACTTAGAATTTTAAAAGGAAACAACCTTAGCAGGAGCAGCAGCTCAACATCGCTAATGTAACTGACGCCCGGTTTCTCCAACGCATCTCAAGACGTGTCTAGATCTCAAGCTGCGTCTTGATACGGATGTTAAACTGGACTTAAGCCTAAATCAAGCACGTTGGTAAACTGGGCGTAAAATTGAAACGAAAATGTGTTTTTTTTTTGTTTCGGCGTAATCCGTTTGGCTGCAATTAATAAAAGTTGCTTTGCAGACGAGGATCAATTTTTGTGTGTACTGGAAAACGGTGGAAATGTCGAAGATTTGTTGTGTTTTTGTTACTGAAATGAAATAAAAAAAAAATATAAAATGAGAACCAATAAAATATTTATGATTTGTTTTTTTTTAATAATTATAATGTCTTTATTTTCCAACGGAAGAACCAATATAGGAAAACAATTAAAAAAAAGTAAGTACATGTTAATTAATATATTTTTATTCGTTTTAAATCTATCAAAAAAAATACAATGAAATTAAACAAGAAAAATATCTGGCAATGATCAATAAAATTCGATTAAGCCTTTTTTCCAACTGCAAAAATTACTGCAAATATGTGAATCAAGATGATTCACACATTTGATGATTATTTCAATTTATTTAATTTATGTAAAAAAAAACCTTATAATTTTTGAAATATCTAACTTTTTTTCCGCTGGATAGGTATGAGATTCAGGATATCACAAATAGTTTACCCTCAAGGGCACTATTTTGCTATTCGTTTCTGTGCACGCTTCAGCAGGTTAAATTTGAGAAGGCTACATGTTAATTTACCAAGCAATTAAAATGGCCTGAAATGACTGAAACTGAATATTTTTCTGAGAATTAAATAGCCAATTTTCTTTGTACTATTATTAAGAGTCTTAGTAATTTTTTTCAGTTTTTTTGTAGAGATACAAATTTTGATCGAAATTTGAAAATATCGTAAGAGGTATGTATGGAAAAACTGAAATTTCGCTCAAAATCCAAAAATCTCCAAATTACTTCAAATTATACTAAAATATAGCTAATGGATAAGAAAATTAGCTATGTGAATTTGAACTATATTGAGGAATTCGTTTTCGGCCAATGCGCTTGCAAAATAGGCCTTCGAAAATTGGGCGAAAATGTTGATAAAATTCACGATTTTTTTCTTACGCTCACACGCAAAATACAAAGATAAACTTTAGCAGAAATGTGTCTATATTCTTTGTGAATCGAATGGTAAAAGTCGCATCTTTTTACATATTCTGCGATTTTAGTAATTTTGATTCGACTGCAGTCAGGTCCAAAACGGCGAATCGGCGGCTTTTCTTTAAACCGTTCTCATAAGGCCTATGTTAATATCAGAGAGCAATTTAAATGTCCCGAAATAATTAAAGGTGATTATTTTTGAAGAAACTAAATAGCCTATGTTCTTTCTACTGTCATCAAGGATCTTCCTAAGTTTTTCAGATTTTTTGGAGAAAAGAAAAAAATCACCGAAATTGAATGGAAAAATGTAGAATTTCGCCAAAAATTCGAAAATCTCCAAATGACTTTAAATTATACCAGAATGTAGCTAAAGAATGGGAAAATAAGTTGTGAGAATTTAAACCATATTGAGGAATTAGTTTTCAGTCAATCCGTTCGTAAAATGAGCTTCTACAAATTGAACGAAAATATTCATAAAACTTACGATTTTTTTTTCTCGCTGCCGCAATTGAAATACAAATATTATCTTTGGGGAAAATATGTCTACATTCTTTGGAAATCGAATGATAAAAACCGCATCTTTCTAAATGATCTGTAAACTTTATTATTTTAGTCCAACTGCAGTCACATCCAAAACGACCAATCGACGGACCTCCTTTAAACCATTCCCATAAGGCCCAGTGTTAATTTCATGGGGCGATTTATGAATTTCTAAAAAAAATTTAAAAAAAAAAACTGCGTTAGGGCTAATTTAACTATATGAGTCGCTTAATAAGACTCAGGGTAGTACGTCAAAGCCAATTGTTTATTCCTGCTCGACTCTGCAACCCCTCTTAGACACCCTCAATTTGGATTATTTTTAACTATGTAGACAAAAAACTATCATAGAGGTAATTTTTTGAAGTGAGCATAATTAAGAGAGAGTAATTAGCGAAATTGAATTCTCTCGTCCACTTATTAGATATAAAATATTAAGCTGAAATTGAGGGGAAAAAGCGCAATTCCTTGTTAATTTGCGAATATTCAAACTTAATTACCCAATTAAGTTTGCATATTGGAATACCGACAAACCTGTAATTGCAGCTTATTGCAATTTTCTGATATGTATATAAAAGACGGAGGGATGTTTGTTTGATTTAATGTTTCCCTCTTCAAAACATAAAACATAATACTGAAATTTTTAACATCAAATTTAATATATCAGCAATAAAATTAACTGTCGTAATAAGTTATTTATTAATTTATATATATTTTTTATATATAGATAAGAAAATATATGGATTATGTAAGTTATTTTCTTATTAATTCACACTTTTTTTTATTTCATTCAAGTAAATAATTCACAAAAAAAATGGGGAAAAATGGAAAAATAAACCACCAATTATTTCCACATATTAAATATTTACGGTGCGCGTTCATTTTTCTGTTGTTTAATTTTTTTGTATGAAAATATGTAATTATCTCAGGCCTAATGAGAGTGTTCTTAAAAGGATGGGCGTTTAAATATAACTCACACCCAGTCGAGAAAAATAATTTGTTTTTTCTAGACTCTTGCACGAAAGAATTCCTTAATTTCTTACAACCGGATTAACGTAAGTGAAAATAATTATCCATTTACTAATTGTTAAAGCTTCTACTTTGTTATATACCAACCCAAACAATTCATTTGTTTCTTTATTTAGATGAGGACCACAGATGAGATCTATTCCATTGAGAAAACAATCTTCCTCTTCAGCGGCGCGTATCCCCTCCGCGGGAAAAAAAGCCTGGCTTCTTGCATTGCACTATTCCTCCTGATTTTTCTCTCGCTGGGGCAATTCGTGCCCCTCGCCGTCCAATTGAAATACGCCGAGACCCTCTCAAAAGCAACGGACACGAGCTTGATCCTGTGCAGCCAAGCGGCTTACATGTCCAAGTTGATTAATTTCCTGTTGAAAGGCCGCTCAATGCTGAAAGTCGAGGATTTCTTGGACAATCCGATCTTCAAGGAGGCGTATAAAGAAAGAAACGAGTATTTGGAAGTGCAGTTGGTTAGATTAAGGTATTTATTAAGAGTTTTATTTATACATATATAGAGTGGGCAACGAATAACGGCTGTTGAAAGTTTTCGGGCTTCTGCGGAAAATTTTAAAAACAATCTACATTGCACGGTTGAATGCGACCTCCTCATGGAAAATATTTTAACTTTCTTTCACTTCCGGTTGATCCTGAAATGGCTACCAACTTTTTTATTTTAAATGGAACATCCTGCGTTTTTTTATTCCCCTTTCAATTGCCTACCCACTCATATGGATTTAGGTCTACATAACTCTTACAGTTTTTGAGATAAAAATTGATTTGTCAAACTTTAACCTCGAATTGATTTCGAAAAATGCCTATAACTTCTAGTGAGAACAAGATGGACAGGCCAATGACATCTTGAGTTGTTAGTAATAGTTGCTGAATAGTTTACATTATCTCCTCTCTCGTTCAGATACATGAAGAATTTCTACAGAGGCGCCTGCGTGTCCGTCGTCTTGTTCTACGGCTTGGTGCCATTCATCGATCCGGGCATGAAGATTCCCCAGGAAAGTTGGTATCCGGTCGACCAGGAAAAGTACCACGGGTACATTTGGGTCTTTCAAATCATCACGCTCTCCGTCACCGCCGGCATGAATTCCAACCTGGACTTGCAGACGACCTCGCTCATACTGATCGGCGGGAGCTTTTTCAACATCCTGAAGGAGAAGTTGAAGAGTGTGGATTATTCCCGGGATTCGCCGTATAAGAAAAATGACGAGTTGGATTATTGTGTTAAATTACACAAACGGACTCTCGCGTGAGTATTAAGAGTATAAGATAGTGCAAAAGAGTCTTTGTCCCATTGAAAGTTTGAATGTTTGCTTTAATTTCAAAGGTATTGAATTTAAACCCAAGTTCTGATTATTATTATTCTATTAATTTTTACGCCACCTTTTATTTCTATAATTTTTACAAAATTATCGTTTCAATTTCAGATATATGTCGATGGTCGAAAATTTATTTTCATACGGAATTCTGGTGCAGTTTTTAACAAGTATCGTCGTAATCTGCCTGACGGGATTCCAAATGTTGGTTGTGAGTATTTAATTAATAAACATTTTAAACTGCCTTTGAGAATTGTTACAAAGTACAATAATGGTTTATTTACTCATTTCATAGAGTAAAAAAATATTTAAAAAAACATATCAACAATTTATTTAAGTATAATGTTGTTCAAGTTTTTATATTAATTGTTTTGGGGGAAACTAAGTAGCCCATGATCTTTCTACTATCATCAAGGTTCTCTATATTTTTTTTCAGAATTTTTGGAGAGAAAAAAATAGTAACATTTGAAAATATCGCAAGAGGTCAGAATGAAAAAAGTCGAATTTCGGGTAAAATACGAAAATCTCCAAATAACATCATTTTATACCACAATGTAGCTAAAGAATGGGGGCATAATTTGTGAGAATTTCAACTAGATTGAGTAACAAGTTTTCGCTCAGTACGCTTGCAAACTTAGACTTTGTAAAATAAGCAAAATATTTACTAATTTTTATAATTATTTTCTGGCGGACTCAGCAGATTTAGGAAACCTATCTTTACAGAAAATATATTTGATTTTTTTAGGAATCGAATGTTGAAAATTCCGTTGTTCTAAGTTACTTGTGAATTTGGTAATTTCGGTCCAACAACAGACACGTTACACATGAACAATTGACGGGTCGCCACTTAAAAAGTTCCCATAAGGTCCCATGTTAATTTCGCGGATTTATAGCTAAATTTTATCTATATTTATTATTACAAATATAATTAAAAAAATACAGAAAAGATCGAAGAATATCTTAACCGGTGAATGCGGGTTTTATTTTAGATATTACGTTTGATAAAATTTAAATTGTTTAATACCAATTTATATAATTGATGGTTGAAGTCATTACTTTGTGATACATTTTTAACTAATGTTAAAAAGAGGTAGATTTAAAAATTAAATACTTTGCTTGTATCACACAAGTTTGTTTTTAATTTTTAAACCTATCTTTTACATCAAAACAAAATATATAAACAAAATTTTGCAGATAGACCCCAGGTCAATAGTTAGGGGACTAACACATACAATATGTTTTCTTGTTGTCTAAATATAAATGCTTATGTAATGTTCTTGTCTGAATAAAGATGTTTATATATGTATATAAACAAAATTAAATTTTCCGCAGGTTCCAATTCCCAGCGCCCAGTTCTTGATGCTGATTTCCTACATTTCCTGCATGATGTGTCAAGTTTCGATTTACTGTTGGTACGGGAATGAAATTATAACCGAGGTATGTATGCATTAAAATAATTGGATAAATAATTATTTTAAATTTTCATTCCAAAAAAAATAATAAAAAAATAAATTAACAAATTGAAACAACTGTTTCCCATGCTGATATGCTAAAGCGTATTGAATTTAATTTGCAGTTGCTTTTTTTTTAAATTTAACCATTACTAATGAAATTCCCCTTTTCTTTGTGTTTTTTTTAACTCCTATTGAAAATTAATGTTATCAAAGAGTAATTATTGTAATGTAACAGATAACATTGGAAAATGGTGAAATATTCAGGGTTCTTAGTTAACATTAGATAATAAAATATTATCAAAAAAACGTAATTTCTATAATACGGCTAAAGTGAACATTGATTTTATTATTCGAAGCTGTTGTTGCATATCATGAGACCTTCTTAGTGAATGTTGTTTAAACATATACCCCAATTCTGTACATTGAAATTTCTACAATTCATAGATTTTAGTATAAATTTAATACAAATAATTAGTTTTATGAGTAATCATCGACATAATTAAAATATTGCAGAATAATGAATCACTACAATAAAACTTTAAATTAAATTGTTGAAATTTATAACTGTGCATTAAATATTAAAATTGTACAATCAAAGTAAATCAATGTTTAATTTAAATTTGAATAATGTACAGCAAGAACCTTAATCATTGCTCAGTATTTTATTTTTTAGAGCGATAATATTCCGACCGCGTGCTACATGTCCAATTGGTACGAGGGCACACAGAGGACCAAGAAATCGTTGATAATCATGATGGAACGTTCGAAAAAGAACGTCGAGTTAACTGCGGGGAAGTTTTTCATACTGTCACTGACTACTTTAGTGGCGGTAATATTTAAGATCAGTTTCTGCTGATATTTAATAAATCATGCTACTTTTTTTTCAGATATTAAAATCGTCATATTCCTATTTCGCAGTTTTGCAGCGAGTATACAAGGATGCTTGAATGGATAAGTTAATAGTGAACTGCGTATGCTTGATTTCGTTAGTGCTTATAATTTATTATTGTTGAAATTTTAAATATCAATAGGAAACAAAATTGAATAGTTATCAAAATTGGATGGATCTGTTGTAATATTTTAATATTAATAGTGTTTTATAATTAATAGTTTTTATTACTACAAATTCATCTAATTTTCATAACTATTAAATTTTGTTTCCCGTTGTTGTTTAAAAATGGCTCACAATAGTTGCTATTTAATTAATGAAAATTACTCTTGTGTTTTATTAAGCATTCACTTTACGGTTCATTGCAAAAAAAATACACTCTATCACATTTCAAATGAAAACACATTACAATTTTATTTATTAAAACTTAAGAAAATAAATCGAATGTGTTATCCTCACAAAAACTAATATCTTTTATTAAAACATTTATGAATCATTTATTTATTTAATCGTGATTCATTTTTTGTTGTCATCATTTCTTTCGCGTTATTCGGTAAATATATAAATGATGAATCTGTATTCGTGAAACAATTAAAACATTGTTAATATTAAAAACCGTCAAGTCTCGCGGGTAATTATCGTTTTCTTTAATTGGAACTTAATTGGCTTCAATTAAAGAAACATCTCTCATTATGGTAATTACTTGTAATTTTTTCCAAATATCCGGCGCTTATAAAAACAAACAAACAATCGGAATTTTCAGATATTCAGACGGCAAAGTGAAATCTTCCGAATAATTAGGAGGAAAGAAATAAAGTGTAAATGCAAATTATGTGAAATATTACTTTTGCTGCGGCAGCAATAAAAAGTAATTTAATTTAATGAACTAGGATGAAGTGAATAAAATTCTAGTTTATATTTTAATTTAATCTTATTAAAATTGTCAAAGATAAATTTTAAAAAAATCACACATCTTTTTATAATCTATGTATTGACAACAATTATTACATAGCTTAAATAAATAAAGCATATAATTAATTAAATTGATATTCTACATACACACACACAAAGGATATAATCGTAACAAATCAAGGTTAATCAAAGGAATTGCCTTAAATTATTTGAAAAATGGCGGATCACCACGAAAAATGCGTAAGTTCATTTCAATTCCCATAAGAGTCTTCTAAACCTCGAAATACTGTGGCCATAATTACAACTTTCAGTTGGAAGACCTAAACATGGTATTCTCCGTCGAAAGGAAGCAGTTCACCCTGAGCGGGCTATACCCGCTCCCCGTCTACAATTTCTTCTATAACATCCGCACCGTCGTGTTATTCTTCTTTAGCTCACTCCTGGTGTTTTCAATGCTGATCACCCTGGGGCTGGGCGTCGATGATTTATCGAAAGTAACCGATATCCTGTACTACCTGATGACGCAAGCTGCCTATCTTTGGAAGCTCATCAATTTCACGATTGGGAGACGCAAGGTTCTGCTCATAGAGGAGCATCTCAAGCATCCGGTTTTGTATAAGTATTTGAGGAAGCACGGTTCGGATTATTTGAGGGATGCTGCTTATATTTGCTCGCTGGCTGCGTTGACATTTAGGTGAGTTATTTAAGAAGAAAAATAAAATGAGAAAATAATTCTTGAGATACAAAAATTCACCCTCTTGAATTAATTTATCAATTAATTTAAGCTAAATAAATTATATTTAGTTGTTAAATTATTAAAGCTTTTTTACTTCAATGAAACTCGTTAAGATGTTACCGCAATCCTTTCCATCGACTTGGGAATTTTCCCAAGTTTTTCGTTTCGAAATAACCGAGATTAATGTTTTAGGATAAAATTAGTTAAAACCTTCATGAATTAAATAAAAATAATTAGAAAAAGGGCGGAAAGACCGTCAGTCGATAACCCAGACAGACTAACAATAAATATTAATGATTACTTGTACATATTTTAAAGAAAATTGTATCAAACAATGTCTGAATAAAGATGTTGTAGTATTAGTAAGTAGAAAATAATTTAAATTATTCCCTCTTTAGCTACTGCGACATTTTGACTTAAGTCACATAAGTACTTGAAACAAAACTTTTTTTCAACCAATTAACCCTTTTCAATCATTTTTATTCTTCCTCAGAATATCTGTGGTGATTTTGGTGCTCTTCTACGGAATCTATCCGCTTTTCGATAAAGACCCCGAGAAGAATCTGCCCTTCGCCGGATGGTTTCCGGTCGATAAGGTCAAGTACCGTGCTCCGATTTACACACTTCAAATGTCCTGTCTCTTCGTCAGCGGCTTCACCAACTCCAGCATCGATATTTTTACGGCTTACATGATCACCATCGCCATCGCCATTCTGAAGACCATGAAGAAGTGCCTGAACGAGACGGACTACGCGGATTCGCCGGACTCGGAAATTACGTCTTCGGATTTGGGCACCATTGTTGCACTTCACGAACACGTGCTTGTGTAAGTCTAGTTTATAAATATCCATCCAACTTGTAGTAATTTTTGAATTATACAATTATTTATTATGCAAATGCGAATATTCATTGCGTAGTTCAATTTCCAAAGAGACAATAAATTATAGAATTGAGAAAATTAATTATTTTCAAATTGTTTTATTTTAATGTTTGAGTTATACTTCAATATTGTACATTGGAATTTCTACAAATCATAAAAAACTGATTGTTTATTGCTTCATTTTTTTTTAGTTATATAACAATGATCGAAGATATGTTTTCTTATGGAATTTTCATCCAGTTTCTGGCAAGCATTGGCGTAATTTGCTTAACGGGGTTTCAAATGTTAGTGGTAAGTTTTCTATAAAAAAAACATTCCTGAGGTTTACGAATATCGTAA
The DNA here is from genome assembly GCA_963082785.1 of Philonthus spinipes. Taxonomy (NCBI): domain Eukaryota; kingdom Metazoa; phylum Arthropoda; class Insecta; order Coleoptera; family Staphylinidae; genus Philonthus; species Philonthus spinipes. Next base: position 97,122 of record OY720308.1, on the reverse strand, counting down.
ATAATTTGAAATATCGTGGTTTCACCTACACAATACAACATTGTTGTTGTACTGCCTTCAACAGCGCATTCCACTTGAAACACATGTTTTTTTTTTAATCATTTTAATTAAAAATTGTAGGTGCCGTTCAAAAGCGCGCAGTTCCTCATGCTTACGTCTTACATCGCCTGCATGATGTGTCAAGTCGCAATGTACTGTTGGTATGGAAATGAAATTTTAACAGAGGTTGGTATTCAAATATCCTCAAAATCCTATACATTGAGATTGAACCGTTTATGCCATTATTCAGACTAAGCTCAATCTTTATTCCGTCAGTATCAATTTGAATCAAATTTAATGCAAATAGCTCGATTACTACGGGAATGCATTCGATTTTCTTCTTGCTTTTCTATTTATTCATTGCAAAAGGTTTGTTTCATAGGTGTTTTCATTTTATGCACTTTTCTTTTCATTTATCTTCTTCTTTTTATTCTTTGCACGAAAGTTTTTTTTTATGTTTGCATTCTCTGCACTTTCTTCTTCATTTATTTTACACTTTAGTATTTTCCTTTTTGTTTCAGAGTGATGATATCGGGAATGCCTGTTACATGTCCAATTGGTATGAAGGAACGAATTCGTCAAAGAAAGTCTTATTTTTGATAATGGAGCGAGCCAAACGGGATATAAAACTAACTGCTGGGAAATTCTTCACGCTCTCACTCGCAACACTTTTAATGGTAACAACAAAAAACTTTAGTAAAATTTGATACATAAAATAAGACCTTGAAATTGCACATTTTTAATCCGAATTTATTTTTAATTTGCAGATACTGAAATCGTCTTATTCGTACTTCGCCGTTCTTCAAAGAATTTATAAGGAAGATTAAACCAAATTCACATAACTTTTAAAAAAAAAACATTAATTTCGAAATCTAATTAGTCACAGATATTAACATTTTTTTTTTTTCTGAAAAACATGTATTTCTAAACCTCCCCAAAAATAAGCACAGTCGTCAATATCAATAGGAAATGGTATTTATTCACTTGGTCACATTTATTTAGATAAATTAAATATCGCCCATTTCGGGGCGATCAGAAAGGTGCGCAAAATTATCACTGGGTTTCATGGGAACGGTTTAAGCGAAGAAATTCACATATTTTTTTTTTGTTTTCTGATAAAAAAATCTTTCTAAATCAAATAACCCATAGAATTTAACATAATTATTATTTAAAAAAAGTAACCTTTCTAAATGAAATCACCCGCACAAATTCACGTAATTAGTTCTTTTTCGGCTTGAAAATTTTCATTTCAAGTGAAATAGATTCTTAAAACACGCACCCCACCCAAGATCTATATTTTATTTAGCGCGCATAGAATTAATTACAATAATTACGTAATTAAGTCACATATAAAAGAGTTGCACGCTCATTAATTTAGTAATTAAAAATTCCCTTTTAAACCCAACCGGAATATTATCTATATTTCATTAAAAAAATATTATCCAATTCACTATAAATTCAAACGGGGCTGCCAGAGAAAACCACCCGTCCATTCGTTTTCAACATATTCCCCAACATGTTCAACAGCAAGAATAAGGTTTGTATTTTGTTGTTATTATTATTAATTTGTTTTGTGAAAAAAGGTTTATATTTTCTCACCTTTTTTGGTGAAAGAAAAGCCTTATGCTGATTTCGAGATTAATATGTGGTAATTCATTTAATTAGCGTTGAGTTGATTCTTTTTTATTATTTATAGATTTTTACACCTGAAAACTCTCTTCACTTCGAGATTAAATTATTGAAATTCTTCGGTGTGTATCCCGTGCATGAGGATAAAAACACTGTGAATCCGGGAAGGTATTATTTGAGGTTTTTGATAACCTACGGTGTTTCGCTGGCGTTTTTCCTTTCAATCTGGATGAATATTTATTACAACAAAGACGATTCGGCTATAGTGATTGAAACTTTGTATTTCGGCCTGACGCAAACGACGTTTGTCTGCAAGTTGATCAACATCAGGTTGAAGGGGAGCGAATTTAAGAAAACTGTCAACTTCCTATCGAAGCCGATTTTTAATATTTACAACGAGGAACAGTATAGATTCATTTTAGGTAAAACATTCTTGAATACAAATTATTTTTCTGTAAGTTGGTTGGTTAATAAAAAAAGGGAAATGTTTACAGATTAAAAATGTAATGGTGATGTAGGGGTCACCTTTAATAATAATTAATAATAAATGTATATCTTTATTTCAGCTGCTGTAAAAAAATCGCAAATTTTCTCTATCTGGTACCGCAGCGCAGTAACAATCACAATTATATTCTTCGCCGTGTTTCCCTTGTTAGGCGACGGCTACCTACCCTTGCCTAGTTATTTCCCTGAATTCATGGTTGATTACAATGTGCTCTGCTTCCTAAGCCAAATGCTCGGGATTATTATGAATGGGTACGCGCATTCGAGTATGGACGTCGTGGTCACCACGCTCATCTCAATCGGATCGGCACAGTTCGATATCCTGAAGGATAACTTGAGGAACTTCCGAAGGGGCTTGGGTGACGAACTGGAGAAGCGGGAAGAGTACGATGTGGTTTGCGCGAGGAGGTTGAAGGTTTGCGTTGTGCATCATGTAAAAACGATCGAGTAGGTTTAACTTGTACACAATAATTTTTCAAAACTGATATAATCACAACTATATTAATTTCAGATTTGCTTATAGTATTGAATCCGTTTTTTCCATAGTGCAGTTTATTCAGTTCTTAGCCAGCAGTATAATCATTTGCGTCACTGGATTCCAAATTATCGTAGTAAGTTTTATCAACGGCGAGGATTACAGTATTGTTAACAACTGAGACTTCAACTTTGTTATACATTGTTTATTATCAATTGAACAAACACTTTAAACTTTTTTCGTAACAATACGATCAAAGTTTAAAGGGTTTTATTCAATTGATTACAGTATTCTCCACTGGAAGTAAATTACCCCAAGTTTTTTTTTGTGAAAGAAAACAAGATCACCTTGATCAAAATTAATTTCAAACCTGCTACAGAAACGCGTTAAAATAAAAATTCCCTCCAGCATCCAATAATGTAATCAACACAGCTAAAGAATCATGGGAATTAAAGCTTCACCAAATCTGTTGCAAATATAATACATTAAATTTTTCGACAAGTTTCGACTATAAGTCATTATCAAGGAATACAGAAATTCCCAATAATACAGATGGTTATGTTATTGTGAATTTCAGTATTCAAGGAATAATGACTTTTAGTCGAAACTAATCGAAACTAGTCGAAAAAATAAAATAAAATCAGTGAAACAATAAAAAGTATTTTTTAAATCAGTAATTTATGAGTATTCTCGTTATTGAAAGTTATTTCATTATTTTTATAGACCCCGGTGAACGATTTGAAATTCGTGACGCTCACTTTGTACTTCTTGTGCAATTTGATTCAAGTCACGATGTGCTGTTGGTTCGGCCACGACATTTTAACAACAGTAAGGTTTGCGTCTTCCTTTTCTCCATTTAATTAATTCGAATAATTTTTTAGAGTGAGGGGGTGGGCGAAGCCTGCTACATGTCGGATTGGTACAACAGCGGAAGCAGCGTCTGCAGGACCCTATTCATTATCATGGAAAGATCGAAAATCCCGGTCGCGTTAACCGCCGGAAAATTCTTCTACTTATCTCTGCAGACATTAATGCAGGTATGTTTATTACGTGTTTATATTTTTTTATAGTTTCCAATTACTAATTAACTATTTAAGCAAACGAATTATATTAAAATTAACTATTTCAGGTTTTGAAAACATCCTACTCGTATTTGGCTTTACTAAGAAGAATGAACGAAGTTCGAGAATTGTAGAGTATTTATTGAAACACGGAACAAAAGCACTAAAAGACGTTTTTTAGGTTATTTATTTGTAATAGCAAGTTAATTTATTTTTTTGTAGTTTGCATTGACACAAATATTCACGATAATAAATAATAAACAATTACAAATTACTCATTATTTTATTCACATGCGGTTTAATTTTCAATGTGAATTATAGACAGGGTGTTCAAGTTAGGTTTTTATACCTGTTATAACAAGGCTATTAATTTTAATACAATTTTGATGGTTTACTTTTCAGTTCACAGAAATCACGAGTAAAATTCCTCCCTCTACGCATTTAATTGGAAATAACTCGAAAACTATGAATGGGGCATTTTTTGATTTTTACATATTCTGAAAGAGGATGGTTTACTTGATACATCCACAAAGCAAACTTAAAAACCAAATCAAAACTTACAAATATTGGAATTAATCTAGACTATAGCGGTTTAGATTGACGTTAGAAACATCACTCCACAATAATAAGGATGTAAGGTATGCAGATTACGAAATTAATAAAAAAATATATAATAAGTAATTTATAACGATTTTGAATGATGGTTGGAAAATAATTCAATAAGGGTGGATGAAAAAAATTTCACTAAAGTAAATAAAATCCAACAACTAATTTCTTCCGGAAACAATTGAGAAATATATCGAACAACAAACAAAATCCTGGAATGGAATAAATAGAATTTTGAATATCTGATTTTAAATTATGATTTAGAATGTCATTAAATACATTTATGACAACGTTCAGCTCAATCGGAGAAATAACCTATTTTATAACAAAAATAGAGCAATCATAGATTTTTTTCAGATTTTCAAAAATAATTTTAATCTGAAACTTTGTAAATAGCTAATTTGCTCTTATATAATTCTCCGAATCTAAAACAAATCAAACAACTTTCCATTAAGAACAATGAAATAATATTAACAAATAAAATCAAATCTTTATTCAGCCACGAAACAACCCATTAATGCTTCCACGTTCCTTTTCCCCATGTACCGTAAGCAATCCCGGAGGGCTGTCCTATGTTCGGGCGGACGTGAACGCCGTATCCGTCCGGGCCATCGGGGTACTGTCCGTGGTGTCCCGTTCCTTTCTCGTACGTCCCTGGAATTTTCGGCTTATCCTGAGTGCTCCCGCCGTACGCTATGCCACCTTGGGCGACTTCTCCTGAATACTTTCCATAGGCTATTCCTCCTTGTTTCGTAGGCTTGTAAAGGGCGGAGACCGCGAAGACGCAGAACGAAAGGGCAAGGAATACCTAAAAAAATGCTTGTTTTAAATCGTGAATTAGATTGTACTGAAAACAAGTAAGTGAACAGTGCCAAACATCCGCGTTTTAATTTGCAAAATTTGATCTTTTTATGTAGAATTTCTGGATGGGAGTTTAAAAGAAAACAAGCTTTCAATTGGTTATACATTGAGTTTTATCAAATAAAATAATTTTAATTTTGTTTGTGTAACTTGTTATTTTATTTTAGCATAGAGCCTCATTATCAAACTAACACTTTCATGATAATGAGGGTTCGAAAACTATAGTCTCTAAAATAAAATAACAAGTTATACAAACAAAGTTATAAGTATTTTATTTATTAAGTTCAATTAATTATTTAATTTTTTTGAAAAAGGATCGAGATACATACACTTGTTCTAATTATTTTAAATCGTTACATAGACAATTAGTAACGATGGAGTGCCTGATCAAAATCAAACGCCTTTGTTTTAGAATGTCTTGATTCGTGACTTATAAATTATTAAGAACATTTTATTTAAATTAAATTACATAATTATTATGTTAATCCCTGTATAATTGAATTATTTTCTAGATTTTCTAAATTGTCATTCAGTTTGTAAATTACCGTATTTGAAATAATTCGTAGGCAATTTCACATCGGTACAAAAAATAACGTCAAAAACTATGGTTATTAAAATAAATATTTCAATTAATTAAACGAACAAAAAATAATTTTCAAATTGTAATAAATTTTATAAATTGAGAATTAAAACAAAACAACATCTCACCTGAATTTTCGTCATCCTCGTACGTTATTCCTGAGTGGAATATACTTGCGAGTGTTGTGGAAATGGGATTTCGCATGCACGATTTGCAGATATTTGCAAATTATTTTACACGAAAAAAGAAAATTGGATTTATCAGTGCGCGGTGCGATAATTCCACAATAAACCATTAGAGTTAACTACTACACGTGTGGTTTCGGAAAATGAGGAAAAAATAATATGTGTGTTATGTGTTATATTTACGTTTTGGAAAGATTATTATATTAATGTTTAATTTTTTATATTTGATAAAACCTGATGAAAATTATATTATAATAAATCTTCATGTAACTCAACAATATTTTTTCTATATTGATTGATGAGGATGATAATTGAAAGTTTATGCGCAAACCCTCATTTTAATGAAATATAGCATGAAATATAAATAAATCATTTCCGAATTCAATTTTTAAAGTTCCTGATAATAATTGAGAATTGATTATATATATAACATAATTAAAACACGTAAAAAAATGTTATTGTTTCACTACAATTTTAATGATTTTTTCTTGAATAACTTTCTTACTTATCACTTGATGAAACATTTTGAATATTAAAAAACAAAAAAAAATGTTTGTGAGAAAAACCAAGTGATTTTAATACGTCTTTATTTACCTATTAATATTGTAATCAAGTCCTATATTCTACTTATTTGAATTTTTACGCAAACAATTATAAATAGAAAGCAACTGCATAGTTGTTGAAAACGAATGAAAGATAACAGAATGATAAAAAAAATATTGCAAGTGCGAACAACTAAGAAAAGGAGGCAAAGAAGATAAAGGAAAACTCAAGGAAAAACGACTAATAATCTAAGAAGCAAGAGTTAAATAAAAATGATTTGAAAATTAATAAATTATTTCTACATTCAATTTATTAATTATTTTCAAATCATTTTTATTTAATTTATTTAAATAACTGCAACCAACAGAATAAATACTCTTTTCTATTTATAAAGGTAGGAGTTTGTGAAAGCAACAATCGATTAATAAATCTGTCGTATACGACACACAGACACAGCAAAATATTCATTAAATGATTACACTATATACCCAACCTAGTACGAGGGTTCAGGTAAATTTTTCTATTATTATAAAGTTTGTGTAAAATTTTTCATGAATCATTCCATATTAAAATTGTTCACTTAACCTTCACGAGTGTGTTTGTATTAATTTGTCCGTTTAGCGTTAATTTTGAATCGTTTGCGAAATGGATATAAAGAGCGGATTTGACGGGCGCAAATAACTCTGTTTTGTTTTTTTGAACAAACAAAAACATACATCAAAACGATACATTTGTTTTTAGAGGGAATAATGAAGTACATGTTGGTAAGTTTTTTTAATAATATGTAATAATGCTTGGATTTACTAGTGGGAAGAGTGCAAGAAAGTGCTGATGTAATGGATAAATTGGAAATGAAAGAGTAACAGTATGTAAAAAATAAATAAAAAAGATACTTTGCATTCCTTTCTTCGCTTATATATACATTTTCTTAATTTGTATATACAAATGAAGAAAGGAATGCACGGTGTTTTTTTTAAATAATTTCTTTAAGTAATTTCTCTCTGGAGGGGTTGCACGGTGCTGCAATTACAAACAATTGATATAATGTGATAGTTTAGTGTCTTATTAAGACATCCATCTAAATTAGCTCGTAATCAGTTTTTATTTATGGTATAATATGGAAAAATCTTGCTTTAATCAACATCAAGACAAAAAGCGTTCCGATTAAATCATTGCCATAAGACTCAATGTAAAAAAGAATCATGAATTCAAACAGTATTAATGAACCAGAAACCATTTTTTTTTTATTTTTGTCCGCAAAAAATAAATAACTCGCTCTTTTTAACATCTTCAAATCGTTGTGAATATCATGTATAGTTTCTTCATTCATTCGTTCAAAATTTAACCCGCCAGTCTGCGCTTTTTGACGTGAGATAAAATAATTTTCTTTGCAGAATATTGGAACTTTCTAAATTTAAATTTTTAATTTCATTATTTCTTCATTTCTCTATAACCGTTTTAGATATTCGGTGTTTGTCTGCTGTTGATAAACTTCTTCGAATACGGATATTACCGTCGCAGGCCCTATCCGATCATTCCAGTTTTTGGTGGGGGAGGATTTGTTGGAGTCGGCCATGGGCATGGTTTCGGAGGACACGGCGGCCATGGTGGACATGGTGGCCATGGTGGTGGGCACGGCCACGGAGGTTTCGGCGGAGGCCACGGTGGCTTCGGCGGAGGCCATGGAGGTTTCGGTGGGGGAGGACACGGAGGCCACGGATAATCAAAAAAATAATTTATTAGTACGAATTTACGATATTAATTACTATAAATTAATATTTCTAATCAATTTAAACAATGTTTACATATGAATACAAAATTTAAACATTGGTTTATTTAAAAAAAAATGGAAATATTAATTTAGACAAAACAAATTGTAAAAAATCAATATTTCCTGCTATTAAATTTAAATAAAGCAAACAAAAACGCAAGCGTTTTTTTCTTAACATAAACGGAAGGAACAATTAGTAAGTGAAACAATTAGTATTTTGTATTTTCTAATTAATTCTTATCCAATTTACGTAAGTGCATAACGTTAATCGCGATTTGGAAAGATCCAACCGACCTTCCCGAATTGCAATTTGCGGGAAATAATTGGATTTCGTGACCATTTCTAAAAACAACGAATATATATAAATAAAGACACAAAATCGCAACTAGTTTTTGTATGAGTCTAAGTTTCGAAACATTGTGGATTAGAGCAACACGGCAAGATGATAAAACAACTTTTCGTAAGTATCTATATATATACATTTTTTACAAAGTAATATTTGTCTGGTTTATTAGCTGTATATATACATTCAGCACAAACTAAATTTACTCAATATTAATCATATTTGATAATTTGCTTCTCTTTTATCATTTTTATGAGAAATCGCATTATTCATAACACCATATTATCATTCAATAATAAATTTAATTTATTAAATTAATCTCAAATTAATAATAGTATTAAATAAATTATATAAAAAGTAAATTTGAAAATAATTACTAAATTATTTCCACATTTAGCTCTGTGATATTTTGACTTACTAAACGTAAGTACTTTAAACAAATGCGCATTATTTAATTTATTAAATAACTGTGACCAAATGAATGAATACTCTTTTCTAATAATTAATTAATTTAAATAAAAACGTCGAAACTTGAATCGTGAATTTATGTATTTATTTATGGATACATACAGTAAATAATTTTAGCAAAAAATATGGGCAATGTTTATTCAGTGATTATATTATGAATTACCATCGCAACCATCATGATAATCAATTAATTATTTTTAAATTTTATATATTGAAAATGGCTATCGACCGTCGGTATTTTGGCCTGATTTAAATTTTATTTTTATTGAATTTAATTTAATTAACTGCGAACGAGTGAATAAAGTACAATTTTCTATTATCGGAGCTAATGATTTGTAAAATATTCATAAATCACAATAATTATCGCCATACAATCCATTTATTAACCACACCCGAAACTGCATTAATTTCCGTAGATTATTTTCACCCTAATCGCTTTAATCAAAACGCAAGAAGGGGAAGAAGACGACGAGAACCGCTTCTTGCTGACAAAGCACTTGCTGCGCCATCATCTCCGCAATCACGGCAACGCGAGAGAAGATCACCATCACCACCATCATGCTTATTACGAACCACAACAGCAGCAACAGCAAATTTACTATTACACCGTGCCGACTTACCAGACTTATCAAACCTATCCGGCCTACAGCGTGTCTTACGGTTACATCCCGTACAGACCGCATAATCATTACTCGCATTGCGGCTATTGTTAATTCTATTCAGAGATGATTGATTGAATAAAACGTTGTGTTATTCGATGACGGATTGAATAAAAGTTTTGTTATTCAATTAAATAAAAATAATTTAATAATTTACGCAATTAAATTACTTTCCCTTTAGCTACTACAACGTTTTGAAAAAAAAGTAGTTATTTCAATAGATACAATAAAATAAATAGACTTTTTAAAAAGTGAAGTAAGGATTGAATCTGTTTACTTTATTGTATTAAAACAACTTCACATAACTCAAATTAAAACCTAGTGATTTCAATGGATGTTTTTTTTTTTCATTTTTAAAGTTAAGTACGTTAAGTATTTTAAAAAATGACAAATATCCATTGAAATAACTACTTTTAATTTAGGTCAAATACTCTGCAGGTAGCGGTTAAAACCCCTTTCCGAAATTTTAATGACTAATTAAAAAATCAAACAAATTACGTTTTATTTTTTTATTTTCATGTTAATGAAACATTATTGGAATGTGTGCCTAGTGGATTGTTTATTTGTTGTTTTTTTTAATTTTATTTCATTTGTATTACATTATTAACAGTAAATTATTTTTATCTACGCGCCCGCCTGCCGGACATAAGGGGAATTTATTTTGATTTAGTCGAAATGTAAGAAACAATATTGACGGTCAGGCAAGGTTTTCTAACCTATCTTAATGGAAGACACAAGGGTGTATAGGAAATAGAAAATCCAGAGGGGCACGAAAGAACTTCGTCTCTGAAACTATGGTACACAGAAAGCCATCTTATGTAATACTTAAAAAAACACACGTCTCTTCACTATGGTCACACAGCGAAACCACTTCATGTTTCACTCATTTTTCAAAAGCCCAATTCACACGCCTGTCGCACGAAAACTATTTGCTTCATATTTATTAAATTCACACAGTTGATGCTCACATTCTTTAGGAACATTCTGGTGTAACTTAAAGTTATTCCGTGAGTTCCATTTGATATTTTTATTAAAAAAATATTCAAATTTTATATGAGTTATTTGACATTTTTTATTGAGAGGTTAGTAAAAGTTGGTGATAAAAAATATTTCTATTATAATGTAAGAAAAAAACATCAGGGAATACAAGACTTTCTGTGAAAATTAGGGGAATCAACCGTGAATTCATTTAATAAAATGTTCAAACTCCATTAATCTAGCGTAAGGATAACTATTAGGCAAAAGATGGCGGTTGCGTCGTCTTCCATTTATTCATGAAATCGTTTATACACGTCAAGACAGTTTAAACAAATTTTTCATTGCACGTGACTATAAATACAAAACATGACAGAAAGTCTTCACTCTGATCGATAGATAGATCCTGAGTTGACAAATAAGTAGAAAGACTCATATAAAATGTAAGTTTTTGTCAACCCAGCACAGACAAAAACTTACATTTTATATTCTTGTGAAAATTGTCTGAAAATTGAATTATATTAAATACTTTTGAATTGGAGAAAAAAACTTATTATAATATTTTCAGATATTAATGTTTTCCTCTGTTGCTTTATCCCACAACGTTAACCATTACGGCGGCCAGAAACCTTGCGCACGCTGCCAGCAACAATTGAACCAGTACGGCCCATCGGTACAACAGCCCTACTACTACCAACCCAAACGACCCGTGCCTGTCGAAGTACCGTACAAAGTCCCCGTCCCGGTCCCGCAACCCTACCCAAAACCAGTCCCCGTCGAAGTCCCAGTCTACAAACCCAAACAGATCGACGTACCCGTTTACAACCCCCGACCAGTCGATGTTCCAGTATACAAGACTAGGCATATAGATGTCCCGGTGTATAATCCCAAGCAAATCAACGTGCCGGTGTTTAATCCAGTCCCGGCGCACCCCCGTCTGCTTCCGCGCTTCGGTGCGGTGCAGCACGGTAGTGGAAGCAGTAGCAGCAGCAGCGAGAGTAGGGAACGCCTGCCGCGGATTAAGTTGGGGGTGTTGAACGGTCGGGAGGATGGCGGGCAGACTCTGGGCCATAGGGTCAGTATCGGGTTCGATGTTAAGCATTCGTTGTTGCGTCACAGGAACGGAAAGCATTTTCCGAATATGATGCACTGATTTGGGGCTAATCGTCCTGATCTCGACGTGAAATTTTAATTAACGCATTGAGTCCGTGTCTAAGTTAAGTGATTCTACTTGTATGAGTTAATAAATCTATAAATAAATATTTTATTAAAATTTTTAAACAATTGTTTTATTGATAAGGATCCAAAATTATTTTCAAATTCTTTTTATTTAATTCATTTAAATAACAATGACCAAGTGAATAAATCCTTTTTCTAGTATGATTCAAAAAAAGTTTCGTTTTCGAAGAATGGGAATTGAAATCGATGCAATTCAGCTACATTACATTCACAATTATTCGATGTATGTTAAACCATTAAATATTATAGATAACGTTATATCAATTATACATAAATTCTATTTTTTGTGTAAACAAATATAAACTTGTTTTTTTATATAATAAATTTTATAAGTGCCTTTTATTAATAAAGATAATTGAATTCACTTCTTTTGCAGTATAATTTATACTAATCTACATATATTAAAACGAAAGAGACCCTTTCACAATACGAAATATTCAATTATTTCTTATTGCATACTTTCAAAGAAAACATTTACGATACGACTCGTTTTTATGTTCCCGTCTGCAATTAGCGTTGACTGATATTCCGAAATTTTCGTGACATTTTTAATTGGCCCGTAATTATAAAACGGCCGCAAAAGCGCGAAGTGTGAAATAAGAGAATTTTCGGTCCCACCACGCAGAACGCGCTCCGTAACGAAAATGTGTAAATTTTACGTAAGTATAATTCAGCACGAAATTTAAGAAAAAAAAAATATATTCACGTATAAAGATCATTACACAAAATTAAATTATTTGTCTATCCTAAGCTATCTGGACCAAGTGTTAGCTGCTTGTGCTGACACTTGGTCCAGATACCCTGAAGGGATGAAGCATTATGGGTCTAACGAGGCCTACGTGTGCCTGTACAACAAGCGCACCTCCTACAAAACCGCAACCGTAACCCTAGACTATTGAACAAATATCATTTTATTATATATATATATATATATATATATATACTATTTTCTGTATCGATGTTATTGGAAATAATTCATTTACGATTTATAATTCCACTTTTTCAATTAGAGATTATTTTTGAATTCAATATTAAATAAAGAATGTGATTGTCCGCAAACTTTTCCGCTTGACTTTAAATTAATATAAACTTCCCGCTAAAATAGATCGTTTTTTCTTCTTCTTAAATCCACCCACTGGAATCCATTGGGTAATCCAATATCCGGTGGGAAATATGTTCGGGAAGAAGTTGTTTCAATAGATGTTTATAAAACGTACAATTTACGTATTTTTTTTTTGCAGTTGGAAACAAGGATTGATCGAATTTTATTGATCATTACCAGAAATCTTCCTAGTTTAATATCACTGTAACCTATTTACTTATTTTTCACCCCCATACAAAACAATGATACCTGCCTTGTTGCTTATTATCAGTACATGGATCCGTTTAAATCATCTCTATCTAATTCCATTCAAAAGTTATACCAGATAACGTAATCTTTTAAACGAAATCCCCTTTGTATTAAATGGTGCATGCGCCGGTTTTTATCTTAGAAATATACTCCCGGGTGGAATTTTCTTCAAGTTACTGCTTTAAATCAAAATTGTTAATCCCATTTAATATTTTTATTTAAAAAAATATATATATTTTTTTTGTTAATTAAATTAATCATTTAGAATTATAAAAATCAAAACCGTGAATTACGTTTTTATTAATTGAATTTCGTTTCCTATTTTCATCAACAGGACAAGTTCGCCTTTTTTTTACAAAACAGCGATTCTCGGTAGACCCACACATACAGATACCACATGAAATTGGGCAATTAATGGCGCTTACATTATTTTCTAATTATGATTCATGAATTAAGTATAATTTCATCTTCAATTATATTAGGATTTTTTTCCGTATTTAATTATTTCCGTTAAAACGATAGCACAGGGTTGAGAGTTTAAAGTTACACCAAGACCTTTTATAACTTCGACTTTACTACATAAATCTACACTCTCTCTGCGTCTATTCTCAACTAATTTATCGTGCAATTCTGGAATCTTATATTTCATTATTTACGACGCATTTTTTTATGATTTTAGATATTACTAACCCTTTTAGCAACGGCCCATTCCCTTCCGGCCAACAACGACGACGACGACGAGAGAATGTTCGGCTCGGACAGTTCTGAATACCTCTCGCATCCCGGCTACCGCATCCTGCCCTACCCCTACCCCTACCCCTGCCAGAGAATCCCGCAATATCAAATCATCAACCCTTATCCGTATTTAAGAACGAGATGTCCTCAATTGTGCGGAATACAGACGATCGGCGGTATCGGCGGTGTGTACGGAGGAGGCTACGGTGGAGGACCTTCGTATGGGGGTTATTACAGGGGTTACGGGGACAACCGAGGGGGAAGTTCCAGGTCGCTGTTGGACTTGCAAGCCGGACTGGGTCTGGGGAATCTGCTGAATCTTGGACTGGGATTGAACTTGTTGTAATTTGATTTAATTACGGAAATATATTTAAAGAGGATATTTAAAGAAGCAATAAATCATTCGGGCTTTATTTTGATTAATTTTCAACCACAAATTAAATATATCTTGTTAAAAAGTTAATTTAACAAAAAAATAATACAAAAATGATTTATTTAAATGAACACAGTTATTAAAATAAATGAAATAAAAACGTTTTGAAAATAATCCCGATTATTGTGTATTGTGACAACGTTTTGCATCGCCAAGGGTTACCCTCGAAAGTTGGTTTGAACAACGGTGCAGCCAGTGCAAAAAAATGGCACTGAGTAATTGTTTTTAGTATAATCAAGCCATATAGCTAGGCTAATTAGCTCTCAGGAAGATTTTAATATTTTTTTCGATTTCTTTAATTTCAGTCCAATCTGTCGAAACAGTACAGCAAGTACAAACAATTGGTACTGAATAATTGGTTGTAGTCTAATTAAGATAACCTGCTGGATAAATTATCTCTCAAGCGGATTTAATTATTTTTTTAATTTTAGTTGAATATAATTTTTATTTTACGCGAAACAAAACAAAACAAAAAAATGAGAATAAATCCTCAACTTTTTTCCTTCAACTCCGCAGTTCATCGGTTCTAAGTGATTCCCCCGTGTAAGCGATAGCGAAGGGGAATTTTGTTTCGCCGTCTGTGCGTTTCTCCGAGTCGCACATACGCGCGCGGACTTTTCGCCAATTACAGTTTACAGCCAGTCGTTGTTAATCGCTAGCGTTGAGCGCACGGTTAAAATATCGCGACCGCCGGGGTAATTAATTTTTTGAGCTAGGATTTTTTTCGTTTTTCTAGATGAGAAAATCGAGTTGCGGTGTTTCGGTTTGATGAGAAACGGGCGAGGCTGACTATTAAGTATTAAATCGGCAAGATTCAGATAACTGATCAAAAATTATTATTGATCATCTCGCAAAAACCGGAATACAGCAACTTCCTCCCTTTTCTCATCTCGAAAAAAAAAAACACAAGACTTCTCTCCCGGGCGCACTTCCTATCCCGGAATAATCAGTCATAATTCTCCGCGTTGGCGGATAATAATCCGGTCACAATCTACATTCCCCACAGTTTCAGTTTGAAACAAAACATTGTTCTTTGTGTGTGTGTGTTCTTCGTGGCTCTTAAAATAAACGCCTTGTGAAAAATATCGTTTCGCGCGCGATCGCGTTTTAAAAAAAATATTAAGCGAATCGGGAAAAAAAAACTTGGACGCGCACATGCGCGTTGATTTTTCATTTTTTCTAGGAAATAATTTAAAAAGACGGTTTGTTTTTTAATTAAATCGCAATTAAAATTCTCAGTTGGGTCTTTTACAATTTTCCGTTTTTTTTTTTGTTTAGAAAAATTTCCGTTTTTTTTTGCAATTTGCAGTTTCTCATTGTTTTGAGTTCATCTTTCTTTTGCGCGGGTGTGTGTGTGTGGTTAGAGTTGAAAATGGAAGAAGAGGCCCCCAGGGAAGAAAAGTCGACTGACCTCAATCAATAGATCAATCTAGAAGGAAGTTCCTGACCTGCAGCGTCTTCGCTGGAAGTCGCGTGGTAAGTGATTTTTGGTTTTTCTGCATGGAACTTTTCGGAGAATGCGGAATTTTTAAATTGTAAAAATGTCTTTGTGCCTTTGAGAAATACGCGAAACCTTAAAAATTTTGAAATACAGTTAAATATTTGAAAATTGTCGATTTTTTTTAATTTTTCGTCATTTTCTTTCAACTTTTCCACACAATTTTTAATCAATAATTAAAATTTTAATTTTTTTCTGTCAATATTCAACGTTTCGTTAAATTACATGAAATTTTGTAAAACTTTTTCATTCCGTCTAAATTAAAAATGCAATAAATCCCATGTTTTCCCATTAAAAAAATAATTTCCAGCGATTGTTGCTTCCCCCCAGAGAATACTTTAGCACCTTTGCATTCCCTACGCCCCAATTGATCATTTTTAATGAAAATATTTCTTAAAAATACGTCTCATTAAAAATTGAAATTTTATTTTTTCCGACTCCATTTGTCATTTTCAGAATTTCTTTTTCTAAATTTTCACTGTTATTTTAACGTTTGATCAAATCGCATCGTAATTAGTCAGCTTGTTTTTTTTTTAATTTCACGCAAACGAAATAAAAGAAAAATATAAAATCATTTAAAAACACACGACGAAAAAAATATGCCTTTGCTCGTTATTCTGACAAAAGAAATAAAAGCAAACTAAAACAAGACTCTCACAAGCGTGTTTAAATAAAAAAATATGCGAAATCTACAAATGTTTTTGCGCTCGTGTTTTTTTTTTATCGATGGACGGAATGAAAAAGTCGTAGGATAAATAAAATGAAACCGTTGATAAATGCGTTTCGTCAGCTTTGACGAAAACAATTATTAGAAATTCACTCGTACGCAGTCATTT
This sequence comes from Philonthus spinipes, assembly GCA_963082785.1. NCBI lineage: Eukaryota > Metazoa > Arthropoda > Insecta > Coleoptera > Staphylinidae > Philonthus > Philonthus spinipes. The sequence goes on along the minus strand of OY720308.1, from coordinate 80,331 downwards.
AAATAATTTAATTTATTTAAATAATTTTGACCGAGTGAAGAATGACTTGAAAATAATGAATCTTTATTCAGACAATACCTGTATATAATATACAGTTATAAAATACAATTATAAGTTTGTATGATGAAGGTGTTAGTCTATCCTGGGCTATCGACCTGAGGTCTTTCTGCCCTGTTTATAAAATTTTTAAACAATTTACCCTTTTGTATATTTAGGTTTTTATACTCTGTGGATTACAAGACTGTTTCTGAAATATATTTGAGTTACTTTGTCCCATAGAAAACAATCTTTAAGACACGCATTTGAAAAATATTTCTTAAATTATAGTTATTCTTGTCTGGCAGTTTAACGATAACCAATTTTAGGATTTTTGATAATATTTGAATAATTATTATTAATTGACAAGGGCTGATAGACAGACCTATGACCGATAGCCCATGACAGACCATCAACACATGTATATTTGCATATAAATAATTGACATTTTTTTACAATTTCGAAATTTCAACCTTGTAATTATTTTCAGTTCAGAATATTAATTCCATATAAAATATTTTTTTTATTATTCTTTGCTTGCTTGTAACTTTGGTTATTATTCACTGTATTTTTATGCGCTCACCGGAAAATGAAAGCTTGCGTGCGTCTCTTGGGAACAGTTTAAGCCGATTCGTGTCCACTTAAATTTTCTCCCACCTTCATAAAGTTGACACCCCCACTTCGCCAAAATCAAATAAAAATATGCTTATAATTAAGGACTACTTAAAGACTAATTTGTACCCACAATAAGAATCGGTTTTCCGGCGAAACTAAGTTGGTACTAATTCTAATTTTGTGGGTACAAATTAGTCTTTAATTAGTTCTTAATTATAGGCATATTTTTATTTGATTTCGTCTTTCTCCCGTATATTTTATTTTCGAAGAAAACCGAAACACTTAAAGGTAAGTTCCAAGGAGGTGGAACTCGGTGGATGAAACAACGCCCGATCGACCCCAGCACTCAGATTAAAAAAAGTCTTGCGAATAAATAAAATTAAATGAAACAATAGATTACAAAAATTGATAAAAATGATTAATAGAAAAAGTATTCTTTAGCTTTTTTTATAAATTTTTAAAATGTGGCCAAGTAGTTTAAAATTTATAAAAAAATGCAAAATACATACCCCTGATGTTATTGTCTTAAATGATTATTAGGACTTTTAGCAACAAAAACAAGTACCTGAATTCTGACAAACACCATATTTTTTGAAAAAAAAAAAAATGCACTTTTTTCAATATAATTCCTGAACGGTAAGACATAGAACTTACAACCTTGCCATTGACAGTTTTGTTCCATCCATTATAATAATTTTTATGAGGGAAAAACCACAAATAACCAGATTAAAAATTTTCCAATTCAGCTTAAATATTTATTTTTTTTATTCATAAAACCTTTCCCCGCATCGTCCTGTTGCATTGTTGCCCTAACCTGACCTTAAAACACCCCCCGCGGTCGCCCTGCCACCCGGATGGCGGCCCTGTCTTAGAGGACGGACGTTCCGGGGGTCGAGGAAACGAAAGACCGGTTTCAGGACGCGGGGATGCGGCTGAAAGAGAAACAACAGTGCCGGATGCGCGACGCACGTAATGTGTCAACCCGAAAATATACAGCAGAGAAATCGCGGAACGCACGAAATTTTAAATTAAATTAAAAAAAAGCCACAAGCAAAATCGGAATCGCGTCGCGATAATAAACGACAACAACAACGGTTCCAAGTTGTTGCCATCATTGATGAATAACGGAGGCGGGGACTCTAATAACGGGTAAGAAAATCCACTCACCGGTCGTCTTGGCGGCATCTCTCGCAGAACCTACCTTCTGTAACAATAAGAAAAGGACCAAATTAAAGTCATTTAATTCAATTAAAGTTAGCCATGTAAATAAATAAAATAAAAAACAATTACAACTGATTTTATTAATGAAATGACATTTTAAATAAGAAAGCAAATTCATTTCGATGAATCAACATATCTATGGAAATAAAACAAAAATGTCAACTTACATTATTGAAGTCGAGAAACCGCAACCCGGAAGTTCGCGTGTTGCTGGAAGATCATCGTCGGAAGGAAGGGGCGGCTGCTGAAGACGATGAACACTCCCGCACTTTACGATAAGGTAACTCTGACCCTCGCGCACTTTAAACTCCCGCACTTCACGATTAGAGTAACTGTGACTCTCGCGGCACAACTTTAATGTCCACACACTCACACTTAAGCTGAAATAAGAGAAGAGTCAATTTACTAATTGTTATAAATCGTTGCTCGATTAATGAAAATACTTTTTATACAAACTAAACTATAAGACAGTGGCAGCACGCGTTATTGCAACGCGGATGACTCTTGAATATTTCTGCAATCCGTTGTATTATGTAAATAAATAAAGTTGAAAAGAGTTTTCATGATTTGAATATTTTTTTAATTATTAGGTTTATATTTTCGTAAGTGTAATTAATTAAACTCACCCAATATAAAACTGGCCCATAACGTTTAGATAGCAGCAGTGGAGTCTTTCCCTTCGGAGAAGATCTACGTTGAAATATGCTATAACGATAAAACTATAAATCATCAATATCAATTAAACGATTTTTTTCTGATTAAAGGAATTATTTAATTAGACTTGTCCTGAAATTAAACCGAAATATTCATTTCTTTGTAGAAGTCGTGGTCCCTTCCATGAAGTTCTAAAGTTGAGAATCGTCGATGACGTTCCTGTGAAGTTCTAAAATTTCAAAGTTCACAGTAAATTAAAAAACTACCGGCTCCTCACTTCCTCACTTTTGTAACTTTTTGCTAACGTGGATGACAACGGAGTATTTTCTGCAATCCATTGTAATAAATAAATTAATTAATTAAACTCACCTTATAAAATCGAGAAAACAAGCGGGCAACTGGAACCATCCCGATGGTGAACCTGAAATTAAACTAATAAAGTTAAATAGGAAATATTTTTAATGAAGACTCCGACCCTCGGTGTTTTCGTTGAAGTACCACGAAGACCTGAAACAAACTCAGAAAAAAAAGGGGTTTAATAATGTTTACACTTGGTTGAAACAACCCGAACCTAGAGGTTAACTTTTAAAAGGACTCACCGGACGTCTTGGAGTCATCTCTCGCAGAACCTACCTTCTGTAACAATAAGAAAAGGAACAAATTAAAGTCATGTCAATAAAAAAAAATAAAACAATTACAACTGTTTTTATAAATAAAATTACATTTTTAATAAGAAAGCAAATTCATTTCAATTAATCAACATATCCACGGAAATAAAACAATGTCATCTTACATTATTGAAGTAGAGAAACCGCAACTAGAAGTTCGCGTGTTGCTCGAAGATCATCATCAAAGGGGGGGGGGGGGGGGGGAGGGAGCGGCTGCTGATGATGAACACTCCCGCACTTTACGATAAGGTAACTCTGACCCTCGCGCACTTTAAACTCCCGCACTTTACGTTTAGAGTAACTGTGACTCTCGCGGCACAACTGTAATGTCCACACACTCACACTTAAGCTGAAATAAAAATATTTTTCAATTAAATACCCTTCAAGGTTTATTTTTTTTAATAATAATGACTATAATTAATAAGGGGGAAAGATCAGCCCCATCCGTAAATAATGATCTAGAGCAGGATTGGTTAATAGCCACTATATACATATAATATAATATATATAATGCTGGTAAATGAGTATCGATTTTAAATGAATGAATAATAAGACTCACCCAATATAAAATTGGCAGATAACACTTTAGATAGCAGCAGCAGAGTTATTTGCTTCGGAAAAGATCACAGCAGCGGAGTTGTTCCCTTCTGAGAACGTCTACGTTGAAATATTCTGCAATGACAAAACAATAAAATCTTTTTTTTTTCTAATCTTCTTTATGTTAATTGTTGGTTGCGGGGACTTAAATAATTTAAATAAAAATTAACAGGAGAAAGGACAACAATTTCTATTTTTCTGATTAAAGTTATTAATTAATTAAGACTCACCCAATATTAAAGCGGAACATTCGTTGAAAATTTTAATGCGGAAGATCGTAAAGTCGTGGTCCCTTCTATGAAGTCCTAAATTTTGAAGTTCTCAGAGGATTGCAGTGGATTTCTCTGCAACAACGAAAAAAATAAAATAATAATAAATGAATGAAGAAATGTAATTTTTTTTAAATAGAAAAGAGTTTATTCATTCGGTCATGGTTATTTAAATAAATTAAATAAAAAATGTATACGAAAAAAAAAACGCAACGGCATGAATGAAAAAGACTGAATCAACATTCACCTTAACATTTCCCGTAATACGCGAAACGCCGTTGGAACGCGATTGAAGAAAACACCCCCACGTAAATGGGGATTAGTTTAATCGGGGGGAATGATTTGTTTCACGATTAATTCTGTTTTAAAATGAATTCGGTGCGGCACCCCGCGAACGCACACGCGTCCATCTTGAGCGGGTCCCGCACAACAACAATAAACAAGTGTTTTGTTTCTGTCAGAGAGATATAAAAATGACAGCTGATTACGAAAAGGATTAAAATTGCAAGTAATTTTAATTAATCGGAAAAAAGGAAGCAACAGAAAGCTTCAACAACTTCCACCGTTGATTGATTTTATTCATTCCGATTAATTAATTAGTTTTGTGTGTGTGCAACTCACCTCAAACTCCTCCGTCCGTGAGCAAGTTGTTGGCGGTCGACTTGAACAATGTCCGCCCTGTCAACAACGGCAAACAAATGAAGCGCCCCGCAAAAGACGCAGCGAATGAAATTCGGATTTTAATTTAATTCTCGCGTCGCTGATGATTTATTAAAATCGGATTTAGACGGAATTAATTTCGCGGCGAAAGTTTCGTAAAGTTTTAATCGGCCGGAATTAAATTGGGTAATGTCGGTACAGATTCCTGTAAATTTCATAGAAAATGATTCCTGTAAAATATAATCATTTTTATTGTAGTATTCACATTGAGTATAACACAATACAT